>JALNIO010000271.1:0-12644 GCA_023509875.1 Rugonectria rugulosa | reverse complement strand
CGTTACCGCAATCACCATTGCCAATTACGAGACGTAACACTTCTCTTTTATTGCTCAGACTGAACGCCCTGATCCTCTGCCAACATAAACCCAGCGACCTTGGTTTAACAGTTGGTTAACACGGACGTTACACTAGGCCTCAGTGCCGCCGCCACCGTTGCCGCGGCGTCTACGGTTCTGAGATGCCTCTGCCGCCTTTCTCATCGCCTCGTCCATCTCTCGCTTCTTTCGGGCTTCCTCACGCCTATTCTGAGATTCCTCGGCGGCCTTGCGCAGACGCTCTTCCTCCTCGGGGGTGGGGATTTTGATGAAGCCGCCGCTGTCGGTCATGTTGTGACTTGATTTGGTGAGGAGAATGAATGGCTAAAGGTTTTATTAGAAACACGCGTCCACCTTGAGGGTTATTGAGGTAGTCATACCACTGATTACAAAAGATGGTGTCTAAAAACCGTGTTCTTGGATGTTGTGGCTGGTCTCGGAGCCTCTTCGATAGGAGAAGTATGAAAAAGGATAACCAAAAGCTGATGCTGCTGAGTCTTCGTCTTTGCATACAATGCAGTCTGCCAGAGGTGGGAGGTAGATGCCCTATATATAGTCAATACGCTGAGTAATTGCACAAGACTCGAGGTCCCTGTTGCGCACACCTAAAAGGCATCCATGACTTCGGCCTGGGCCTTAGTGCGTTTCATGTACCGCCTTGCACTGCCTTTCTGCCTATAACTTTGGGGCCTTCGACATGGGTAAGGAAAAACTTGTAGAAGAAGCGCCATGTCTTAATCAAGGTGGTCGCAAAGGAAGGCCAAGTTGCCTAAAATTAGTCTCACATTAGCAAACATCTTTTCCATGGGTAGTGGTCAATGACATGGCACGGTGATTCGCCTGCACTCTCGCGACTATGGATTTATCTAGCTTTCCAAAGAGGCATAGAACACAGGAATCATTGATAGTGATGTGTCATTAAGCCGAGATCCAAGTTTGGGCCCTTATGTGGTACCAGTTTAGGCAGCCACTTGCTTATCTTGGACCGCCAACTGGAACGGCGGCCCAGGGAGGGTCAATTGCACGTTGGTTGGGTCAATTCGCCAATGGGTTGCTTACTGAGCCATGGATTGCAGGTATTAGAGTGGTTCTATTGCTTGTACAAGATTCACTATTGGCTCATCCTTAATGTTGGTTGCTGGCTGTTGGTCATTAGTTGTTGGTTGTTAGTTATGGCTCAGTTATGAGTCGGTAATCCTATTGCTAATCCGTGGGGGTTAAATGTTTACAGTACTATTGGCTAACTCAGAATGTTGGTTGCTAGTGGCTAGTGGCTAGTTGTTGGTCGTTGGTTGTTGGTTTTGACTAGTTAGTTGTAACTGACACATGTGTTGGTAAGCCCCTTGCTTATCTATAGAGCATGTAAACCTGTTACTCCTTCTCGCCCCTGAGACCCAGGGGCCAATGTTTCAAGGAAATCTAATTACGCAGTTGCACCGAGCGCATATGGAATCACAGGATAACCAATTAACCATCACCCAAGCCTCAACTGAACTATCTACCAACACACGAATCTATCACGCTCGGTGAGTTATGCTCAAAGGTCTCAAAAAGAATTATAACTCTTTGATTTTTTATCTCAATCTTGTCCTATTTTTATCAACGCTCCCACTACCTAGCCGATGTTACAACACTTACCTACGCATTGACAATGTTGGCTGTTTATTCCGGAGTTGCCTTTCAGCAGAAAGGTAGCCCCACTGGACGTGACCTAACCTACAAGTATGCTCGCACGATAACATACAACTGGGTTGTTACTGTTGTATAGGTACAGAATAGTGTGTAAAGCTAGCTCGCACACCACCATTCGACCACTGGCTGATAAGAGGTCACATCCGCGAGAGGCCGCTCATAGCGCGGGGTGGGAGAGGGCGGCTGGTTCATTTTCGTAAATAATTTAAATAATGGACGGGTGTTCTAACAATAGATGACGCTAACCCTAAAAGTACAGTAATCTCATCATGTACTCACGTAGAGAAAATGCATGGCGGCTTTAGATTAATCCGCTTCTCTCTGTTTCTCCCCTTTTTCTTTCTTGCTCGCCCACACACACCCTCACGTCGTTCTTTACTGCACTGGATTAATGCTAGCTGTTAGAGTACGATCCACCGACAGTCTGACTTATTCAACAAACCCCGAGTATCGATCCTTCTCTCCCTCATTGGCATGTCCCATTTCCAAAGCCGTGCGCCTATCACAATGAAAAATACATCCTTGCTCAGAACCGTTTTCGACGAGCTAGAAGAGACAAACGGTGATGATGAATGCAAGGAATGGTTAAGCAAGATTTTCGATGCCAAGGTTGCGCTAGCAAAATTTGTTGCTGCCCGCCGCCTCGGACCAGGTGTCGTCACAGAGTATGTCGGCTTCCTCAAGGGCTCGTTCAATTTCAGCTTCCGTTTCAAGTTCGATCAAGGGCCAGACGCAATTATCCGTTTCCCGAAGCCAGGACATACAGCTACGTCTCTCAGGGACGAGAAGGTTGCAAACGAGGTCCAGATCTTGGAATACCTCGGCCAAAATACCACAATTCCTCTCCCTCGTCTTCACAGTTGGGGTTTGGCTTCCGAGAGCCCGCAGCAGTTGGGCCCGTTCATCATTATGGATTACGTCGAGGGTACGCTCTTGTCGACAGTCTTAAAACAACAACCCAAAAGCGACGAAGATGACGTTGTTCTGGACCCAGACATTGATAACTCCATGTTGGATAACGTCTATCGCCAAATTGCTGATTATCTTCTTCAGCTTTCTCAGCTTTCGTTTACCCGCATTGGAGCCATCTCGAAGGACGGCGACACTTGGTCCGTTGCCAACAGGCCACTGACTTATAACATGAATGAGTTGGTGACTGTCGCAGGTTATCCATATGACCTCCTTCCAACCTCCACCTTCGATCGTGCTAGCGACTATTTCAAGTCAGTTGCGGACCAGCATTTAACTCACCTTTGGACGCAACGCAACCTCGCAGATGACTCTGAAATTGCGCAGGCGCGGTTTATTGCCCGACATCGCTTTGCTCAGCTCATCCCAAAGTATTGCATGGACGACGCTGGACCATTTGTGCCATTCTGTGACGATTTGCGGCCTTCCAACATGCTTGTTGATCCGGAAACACTTCGAATCACAGCGGTGCTCGATTTCGAGTTTACAAACGCCATGCCATCACAGTTCGCATATGACCCGCCTTGGTGGCTTTTGTTATCTGGCCCTGAAGTATGGCTTGACCGTGGCTCCATTGAAGAGTTCCGGAACCTGTATGAGCCTAAAATGGAGCGGTTCTTGCGGGCGTTGGAGCTAGTAGAGGACAAGTCGGTCTTAGGGGAGCAGCAAATCATTCAACCACAGCTTTCTACTCGTATGCGTGACTCATGGAGGTCTGGTCGCTTCTGGTTCGATTATGCGGCCAGAAAAAGTTTCGACCTAGATGTCGTCTATTGGGCCGCACTGCATGACGAGGGTGCTGGTGTTGAGTTGCTTGATGACGAAGCGCGTCAGGAGATGGAGCCATTTATAGAGAAAAAGATGGAGCAATTGAAGTCATATAAGGAGGAGTGTACTGCTCGTTTCTCTAAGGAAGAAGCAAATGAATAAGATTTCTTGTTAGCCTGGTTGTGCAGGCAGCTGTTGAAGCCTGCTAGGCACCATCAATTATTCTACACTCCAACGACTTCTGCCTATCTCTATGACTCAATATTCTATGTTATCTAGAAGGCTTTGATGGTATTTAAAGTGGCTAAATGCCCTTCTGTTGTCAATTTATGCCATTGTTCTGGAGTAACTTAATCTCAACACACAAACTTGCCATGGCAACATTAATTAGTGACGACCAATCATCTATTGTTTCCACAGATGCGAGTAACAGTACGGAACTTTCTAGCCTCTTTTGTATGTCAGGAGCAAATCCCCAAAACCCTGACGGTACGCATGAGGACACTACCGACGATGTCGACGATGCCTACAAAGGTATTACCTAAGTGGTCGTGGATGGTAAAACTTAAAACTTCCCACCCGGGCCTAACTCGGAGAGGTCATCCCGTATGCGGCTATTCCATGAATCTATTTGAAGCTTATGACATGATTATGACATGAAAAAATGAGTATACCATGATCCCACGATTGACTATGCAGTTACTATGTCCTCGGTTACAATAATACGTCGCTGCTTGTCTCGACCCTCTTTCGTTTTCTATCTTTCAAAACCCTTACTGCCACTTCCGCAGCTCCGATCTTAGCCTCTTCTTTCCCAAGCGCGCCCTCTACATGGCCTACCACGCAATCTCCAACCGTCACCGTGCAGTGATGCTCCCTATCTCCTTTTGCACTTTCAATCACTTCATGCTGGTAAACCACTCTGTCACTAGCAGCCAACACTCCAAGCTCCTCTTTGGGATGCATAAAATGTACATCCCCTGTCAGGAGGCGCTCGACATAGTCCAGGATGGAGAGTCGTCGAAGAAGGCCTTTACAAGCCTCAAAGGAGCCCGAGTCAACCCATACAGCTCCAATGAGTGCTTCGATCAGGTCAGAATAAAGTTTTCCATCTTGTAACCGAGTGAGTAAGACCCAAGGATGGCGGGTTCCTCGAGCGACAGCCTCATCAATTTCTCCTTGCATGTTTGCGAACCGTTTGGAAAGCGCCTTCTGTCCTACTCCTATCGCTGGCGCTGCATGTCGCATAAATGTCCACAGCGGCAAATGAGCCTCTCTCTTCCCAACATTCCCGTCGTCACCAACAAAAGCTTCGGTGGTTTTGGGACCGTGACCGAGGGCGATGTAGCCTAAAAAGTCGGCATTCACCACTGCAGTCCTGAGCAAGTGCATCTTGAAATGAGGCAGCGGAGGTGTCTCACTAAATAGTTTGGTGACAACGATGTAGTCGAGAATGGCATCACCTAGAAACTCAAGCCGCTCAAGAGATCGCCAATGATCACTTGCTGTATACGACGCGTGCGTCATTGCCTCAACTAGCAACGCTTTCTTTCGGAACGAATACCCAATATATTCCTCTAAAGGTTGTAATGTAGAGGGAAGTTCACAGTCACCAATGGCATAATCGAACAGGAGCTGCTGACCTTCTAGTTCCTCAAACCATTTCATCTTGTGTTGTCCCTTGTCAGTGAGAAATACAGAGATGCACTTCAAGGCTTTGGATATACCACCGTTTACATACGAGGCACCAACCAGCGCCTCGACAACATCTACAAGCATTTTGGAAGGTAAACATTGCTGTGGCTGGTGCGCTTCGTTCAGGATGTCGTCTGTATAGATTGGTCGCCACTTATAGCCAGTAAAGATCTTTGTCAAAATGAACTTGGGCACATCGGCTTTAACACAGGCCCGTAACAAGTTTGCATTGGACACCTCCTGGTCTTTCATAACCGATAAAAAACCCTCGGGCCAAGTCAAATCTAGGAATCAATCGTCAGCAGCGTGCTAGAAAAAGATCGGGATGAGCGCAGCCTACGTTGGGCAGAGACCTGAACTGCTGCGCAGAATTTCAGAATTGAATCGCCAAGGAACTCCAGTCGTTCATAGTTGACAGGTTCAGCTGCACTTCGGGAACTGGTTGCCGCAATGACCAGCTGAATGTCGGTAATCCCAACCGGCTGCAGGACATCGTCTCGAAGTTGGATAGCAGTCATCATGACCTCTAGTTCATGGATCACTGCGGGAATGAGCATTGCAAATTGCGCAAATCGCTTTGGAATCCTATCCACCGTCACCCAGGGCACGGGGAGAACCGACATACGACGCTTAGACTGGGATCCGGCTGATGGGAGGTTCTCAACAGCACGATGTAAGTGATCGACTCGTTTCGTGATCTTCTTGACGACGAGGTATGGAACGTTTTCCGGACCCTCCTCGTAGTCGTAGTGCGTGTGTTGAACTATCCTACCGGACGGCTTCGACGGCCAAAGTCCGGCGTACTCGAAAGGGTGGCCCGCGTGGGTTCGATCTCGAACGAGATAGGGCATGTCCGTATTATGCCACAGAGGATTAAACGCATCGGCTCCTAGCTGGTCCCTGGAAATCGCCTCATTCTTTGCAAATAATTTAATGATATGCTTGGCGTCTTTTACTTCCCATCGGTGACCGAAATGCATTACTAAGAGCGTTGAAGTATGATCTGGAAGTCTCATCGCTTCGTCATACGAGATCATCATTCCCTCTCCAATTTTGATCTGCCATTCAACACCTTCCTCTGGATGAAGTTGGATGGGTCTAGGCTTAGGAATTTTCATGGGCAGCACAATGCCGTACTGCCCCAAGATAGCACCATTCTCGTCCATGAAATCTAGATGATGCATCCATCTGTCTCGTGTCTGTTTCCAAGCCTCTGCAACACGCTTCCACGGGCTGAAGGGAGTAATCGTTACAGTCGCAGGTTCTGTTTCTACTGTATGCTTCGTCTTGATAGGAAGCAGGTTCTCATCCACCAAACCCGCTCGGTATAGGCCAAGGTAGGCTTGAAAGGCCGCATCTCTGGTTGCATTGTTCTGCGATGTCCATGTGAGGCCGCTCTTCCACTGCCGCAAATTCGGCTCCAAAAAGGAGGGCAAGAATACTGTTGCTGTCATGGGGGAACCGTCCTCCTCAGACACAGAGTAGAAGACATAATCTGGTCGACAATCAACATATTCGCCACGAGATGCCACTCCACAGAAGTGTTCCAAGTGTGATTTCGCATTATCCATATCGAGACGTGCACCCGTGGAGGGTACCTCGTAGAAAAAGGAGCCTATGGCCTCCTCTTCGAGAGCCCCAATATGGAGAAGCCCACCTCTCTCCTTTTGGTACTCCATCTTCATCTGCTCCTCCAATGCCTCCCACTCAAATGGACCCCCAGGTGATCGCTCGTGGATGATGACGAGCTTGGACTGTTTCATCCGAGCTCGTCCTCGACGCTGTATGAACGATTTGAGATTGGGAGGTTTTTCAAAACAGATGACCAGGTTGCAGGCAGGAACATCAATGCCCTCCTCCAGAACGCTTGTCGCCACCAGAAGATTAACCTTGCCTGAACGGAAATCCTCAAGAGAGGTACCAGGAAGGCCGGTCTCACGATTGAGGTCGTAAAAATTCTTTCCCTTCGAAGCAGGTTTCCAATGGCGGCTGAAATGAAATGATCGACGGCCCAAGGGCCAAGTTGGTAGAATATCTCTTTGCTGCGACCCCAGAAACCTCTCATCTGGTTTTGGGCATAGGTATTGTGTGTGAGAACCACTCGCCGGAGCTCGTCGCGGCCTTTTTTATCGCCATTTTCAAGCAGCTGGCGAATCTCTGGGTCGGTCTTGATGTCCATGCCCTGATATGCGGCGCCAAGAGACTCCAGAGTAACGGTTTGCTTGGGAAATTTGTCGGGCACGTATTCGCGGTGCACAAGCTCTGGCCTGTTAACGCACCTCAGAAGCTCACCACGATGCACGTGCGGGCTGACGCAATGAGCGTCCATGGTCACCTCAAGGTCTTTCATGTCTTTGATGCGGGATCGCATGATTGGGCTAGCAGTCAAGCCCAGGATTGCCGGTACCGGCTCTCCTGCAGCTTTGGCTCGGCTGTAAAACTTGGTCATGATCTGACTTCCCGGAGAGTTGCGCTTGCAGTTGTGTGCTTCGATACGTCAGCAGATGTCACTCACAAGCTGCTGGACTTTGCGCAGCCAACCTTCATCGAATACCAAAAGGGCTAATCTCCCTATTGTCACAAAGCCATGCGTCAAAGCATCTAGCAGGATTTGGTAGGTGGTCACCAAAACACGACTACAGCGTAGGATTTTATCCCAAGGTTCCTTCGACCAGGTGTCAGTTACATCATTGCCGGTCAAGAGCTTTACCATGATAGAGGGGTTCTGAAGGCGGATGGCTTCCTGTTGCTGTTGGCACAAGGAGACTGTAGGGGCAAGGAACCAAATGACCTAAGCATCATAGTCAGTAAGGTTTTCATCTGGCGCAATCAACCATTTATTGTAAGTCGCCCACCTTGCTAGGCGAAGACTTTTCCAGTTCGGCTTTAATCCGAAGCACAGCTCTAGCTTGGTTAGCTTCTTTCCGGTTCACATTGGCTGCTCACTCAATCAAGGCACGTACACTTGGGTTTTGCCACTTCCCGTGTCCATCTGTGCTGTATCAGTGGCGTATCCAGGCTCACATAGAGAGTATGGTACTAACCGCGACAATGACATTGCGCCGGGGGCTCTGATCGAGCATCTCTAGCTGATAGGCATGCATGCTCATGATTCCGGGACTAGAGGATTCTGATTCAGGCACAACGTCAGAAATGGCCTTGGTCTTTGATGGCCCATCTGGGATCTCAGTCGTGGTCTTGTCAAGTTGAATGCCAACAATATGTGGAGCAGGCAACGAGACTTCCTCAGCGATAATACCCTCCATTATGGCTGAAGATATGAAAGCACAGTCTCCCGAAGAAGGTGAGAAGGAGCTTGGCTTCATGGAAGTTTGTAATGCCACTGTGGTAGATGTCACGCAAAAGACGAACGTCCCTTGCGGCTTCGCAGAGATCCGTATACCTCTTGTCATAGAAGACGAAATGGTGTGTGATATGAAGCGTTGCCGTAACCGCGCGAGCCGAAAATGCGATGCTAGTTGGCTGACCAGAGAGAGACAAACAAGTCGTGTGTAATTGCAGCAAGTGGCTATGTAGAGTTTATCACGCTCGAGGAGAACGAATTTCACAGGGCCGTAGCAAGGCAAAGGGAGGCCGACCAAACTGCGGGTCGGAAGAAACAGCCTGATTGGCTGGGAAATCGCACAAAGGTTGTTCTATTCCTACAGTATAACGTCACAAGTTGATGACGTTATCGATAACAATGGCGATATTGCCATCTTCCTCAATCTGCTTTTCGTGGTTCCGCCTATAATGACCCTTGGGCAAAGCTTCAATGTACTAAAAGGTGGGTGGTGAGGCTTAAATAATTGTTGGAAGAGCTGAACGTACCCCCGAGCATCATGATTGAAGCTCAGGAACATGACCGGGAAGGGATGACCGTGGGCTCGTCAAACACAATCCGGGTTACATAGTAATTCCATATACACCAAATCATTCGCGCTATAGTTGTGATGGTGATCAACTCCATTTGGTTACTTTTTTTCTTGTTTTATCTTGTATTTCAAGTTTCGCTTTGCTTTGATTGTGGTGCTCACCTTCATCCATAAGAATCCGCAGTTTTATTTTCTCCAACCTGCCAATGATTGACCCACTCAATCACGCCGCCGTGTTACTGGGGTGACTCCGAAGTGACACGTGATGAGTTTTCTGCGCTTGCGCGACGCGCTCCCTCTTTTTTCATTCCCACAGAACAAAGAAACTGGCAACCAGCTGTCTGACACCATGGAGGACTCATCCAGGTTGGCCGTTATTCGAGCGAATCCTATCGGCGATGGCTTGGATGGCTTTTGCAGTTCATTTGCTTCGGTCTGTCGGCAGAAGAACATTTCTGGCAACTCGAGCGCGATTGACAAGTTGGATCAAGATGGTAATGTAGCAACGGCTTAGTGATTTAACTTTGCTAATACCTGTGCAGTTTTGCGCACTCTAGCTCTTAGGCTTCTCCACGCACTGCAGAGTTTAGACGCATGCCTACACCTTCCTTCTAGTGGAAGAAGTAGGAGTCTTTACGTGGACATTTCGAGACTCAGTGTTGCGGTTGGATCTGACGACTTCGACCTCACCAACATCAAACCCCTCTTCATTGCGATCCTCGAACGCAAGTCCGACGCCGAAATATGGGACAAGGTCTACGAAGCCGTCACCGAACGCACTCCAGCCCCACGGACGATAGCCTCGTCGCTCCAACAAACGCCGTTGACCCAGAACACAGGCAGCCTCGTCAACTCGTCAGAGTTCCGCCACAACGTCGATCGGATCCTCAAGATGGAGCTCGAGCATCTATATGTCGATATTCCTGGTTTCCACGAAGCTTTCTTCAGCGGCGTACCGGATATTGAGGCGACAGCTGCCGCCGTTTTTGGCAAGTGTGCCGAAGGCGACAGCCCCCTCTTCGGCAGCGAAGGGTGGACGGGATGGCCGCCAGGCGCCAAAGAGGCCGATGTGCTGAGGTGGTTTGGCGACCTGATCCCGAAGCTGGAAGCATTCGCAGGCGACCGAATTTCCATCCTGGCGGCTCGACGAAAGCTGTTGGCCCAGCCGAGGACACCACTGGGGGGCTCTACAGGCAAGCGCAGCATGGATATCGGGTTCGTCAATAACGACGTCACATACAACCCTGACTCTGACGCTGAGGATTCGAGATATCGCTGGTCACACATCCTTGTTGCTGGCGAACTAAAAAGCAACCCCAAGGCCGACATAGCATCGATAGCATGGATCGATCTTGCGACGTATGCGAGAGAGGTTCTCGCTACTCAAGACACTCGTCGCTTCGTCTTAGGCTTCACTCTTTGTGGATCTCTCATGAGGGTATGGGAGTTCGACCGGCTCGGGGGGATCGCCTCCAAGCAATTCGACATCAACAAGAAGGACGGTGGGCTACAGTTTGTGAGCACAATCCTCGGATTTCTCTACATAAATGAAGGCGGGCTTGGCTTTGATCCTACCATCCTTACGTCCGGTGGCGAACGATATATCGAGATTCAACGAGAGGGTCAGGCACGGCGCCTCATCATCGACGAGGTCATGAAGCGTGCGCCTTGCATTGCCGGTCGGGCGACAACATGTTGGAAGGCTCATTGCGAGGATGATCCGCAGACGCCGCTTGTCATCAAGGACTCGTGGCAATACATGGACCGAAATGAAGAGGGCACACTCGTCAAGGAAGCAACAGAGAAGGGTGTGGTTAACGTTGCGCGATACTACTACCACGAGACGGTCCGGGTCGGCGGTGCTGACGATGACATTGGAAGCAATGTTCGAAAGGGCTTGGACATTACCAAAGCCACAAATTACCGACTGGGGCGTCCGACATTACGCCCAACGTTACCGTCGAATGTCAGCGCATCCAGTGTTGCCCGCCGAGGGCGAAGCAGCAGTGCTAGGACGAAGCGACCCTCTAGCGAAACCGACTCTGCTCTGCCACCGAGCAAGCGACCGTGTTCGGCATCTCCAACAAAGACGAGCGCCGAGGCGCTGTCAAACCGAGTGCACCGGCGAGTCGTTGTTCGCGACTATGGGAAGGCGATTTACAAGGCAAGCTCCCGTGTGGCTCTGCTTGCTGCGTTCGAAGGCTGCATTACAGGACATGAGTCATTGCACAAAGCCGGCCTTCTTCACAGGGACATTTCTGTCAACAATCTCATGATCAACGAGGATGACAACAACCCGTCGTGGCGTTCATTCCTGATTGATCTTGACCTGGCGATTGAGGAATCACGGACAGAAGCATCTGGGTCCAAAGGCAAAACAGGCACAAGGGCTTTCATGGCCATTGGAGCGCTTCTGGGGGAGCAGCATTCGTTCATGCACGACCTGGAGTCATTTTTCTGGGTACTTTTCTGGATATGCATCCACTATGATGATTCAGACAAGAAGAGTAGGGTGGTTCCACGGTTTGAGAAGTGGAACTACGTCGATACAGAAGAACTGGCAGAGCTGAAGAAGGGTGCGATTTCTGATGAAGAGGATTTCCTCAGAAATTCGGAGGAACTCTTCACACCTTACTACCGATCATTAATTCCGTGGGTTAATAGACTGAGGAGGAAGGTATTCCCGAACGGTGAGAGGTGGAAGAAGCCAAGCAGAGAGTTGTATTCCTCGATGAAAGAGATCCTTCGCGAAGCTCGAAACGACCTTAAAGTATTAGCCGACGCGTAGCCTCATGTTATATTGTATCGGATGATGGATGTCACTACAGTACAGCTTCATCCAGTCGCTCTTTGGTTGCGTTGTGAACATGCATTTGGTGATGTCAAACTGAGGACGGATTAAAACTAAAGCTTCTCTGCATGTGACCTGGAAATGAGGGGAAGCCTGGGGAAACCAGGCTTGTCTACAGTGCAGGTATGTTTTCCAGGAGCGCGACTCAAGCAGGAAGTGAGGACCAAGTTGGAAGAACGTTCAGCCTTTTGTCTAGACGATATGTATCTCCATCTGTTCCATGACGACTCGGCCGATGAGCAATCAGCGGCGCAGTAGAGGTAGCAGTGACTGACCTGCAAGCCACAATCAGCCATGAATGCTAGTCAGCCAGCGCAGTCGAGCTCCTTATTGGCGAAGGTCGTGACAGGGTGGGCTCGGTACAGTAGTAGTAGTAGTAGTAACGTGGTTGACAAGCGAGTTGCGAATACAAGCGAGTTGGCACCTCCACTACAAAACTCTTACCCTCTATATTCCAACTTCCCTTTCTTCAACCACGCCACATGGATCGTGAAACTAAAGAGGCCAATCTACTCCTTGCTATTAAGGCTATCAAACAAAACCCAAAACTAAGTCTTCTTAAAGCTGCTACGATCTATGATGTTAATCGTAATACATTACGGAATAGAATGAACGGACGATGCGCTCGACGCGATACCCGTGCCAACTCTATGAGATTGACCCAGCCTGAAGATGAGACTCTAGTCAAGTTCATTCTTGACCTAGATTCGCGAGGATTCCCCCCCCCCCCCCGGCTCAGTGGTGTTGAAGAAATG
>JALNIO010002628.1:0-11181 GCA_023509875.1 Rugonectria rugulosa | reverse complement strand
CATCTTCTGTAATGCAGATCTCGTCTCCTCGCCGGTCGAGGAGTAGTCTCATAACTTCCTCGCCGTTCCAATTATTTCCTGCTGCAGCCTTGGCCACATCTTCTGTAATGCAGATCTCGTCTTCTCGCCGGTCGAGGAGTAGCGCCATCACTTCCTTGCCATTCCTCCAATTTCCTGCTGCAGCCTTGGCCACATCTTCTGTAATGCAGATCTCGTCTTCTCGCCGGTCGAGGAGTAGCGCCATCACTTCCTTGCCATTCCTCCAATTTCCTGCTGCAGCCTTGACCACATCTTCTGTAATGCAGATCTCGTCTCCTCGCCGGTCGAGGAATAGTGTCATCATTTCCTTCCCTTTTTCCCAATTTCCCGCCGCGACTTCTATTACTGGTGCTGTTGCTTTCCCTCCTAAGTCTAATAACAAGGAAGCAACCCCGAGATATTTAGACCCAGCAGCGCACCCCAGCGGCGTTTCGCCGTTAGCATCGACGCAATCAACTAAACGGATTAACCCCTCTCCTTTGCGATATTGATCGTCTAAACGAGAGACATGATCTGCTAGAGCGGGAACCCCCCACTTTGCAGCAACATGCAAGATGGAGAATTCCTCTGAGACTCCTGCATACCTTTCGAGGCGACGATAAGATCGTAACCAGTGCTCCCGACATGTAGAATTGATTTTGAAGAACTCCGCTTGTGGAGCCTTAACCTCGAATGTCGACTCTGCCATGCGCGCATGATTCGCCCAATCTCGAGTTGCATATTCTGAGAAGTGACTATGTGATTGTCTCTTATTATAGAACCCCTCAATGAGGAGATCAACACAACGATAGGCCAGGTCAGCATGCGCTTCAAGCTCAATGATAAAATAGCCAGCGCCTGATCCAACCAAAAAGTCCCTCACAGACTGATGCAGTAAAAGCACTTTTTCGTCTTGGATGACAACCATCAGGCGACAAGACAATATTTGTTCACGCATGAACTGAATCCGGGTCTGCATATCCTCCTCATGTTCATATAGTTGGCAAGCTTCGGATAGCTCTAACACGCTCAGTGGTCGCAGACATACGGCAACGCAGCTTAGAATTCGTCGGACGTCGTGAGCTTCGGTGCTCTGCTCAACAGCGGTGTCAAGGAGCCTCTTGTAGAGTGAATGAAGTCCTTTGGGCATATTCCTCAAGACTCGGACAGCATCCTTTGAAGGGATATCCTCGAGTTCTTTGCAAGCCAAACCAACCCAGAGGAACGTACCATCGGCTTTTTCTCTTAATATATCGCTAACTTGTCTCTTGACCTTATCCGTGTAGTGCATTGTATTGGTAAGAACTGTCACCTTTTCCTCAATGCATCGATCAATGTCTTGCCTTACTTCGGCGAAAGAAGCCAAATCCTTGTTGGAAAATCGTTTTAGGTACTTGCTTATCTCTGGATACGGCCGACTGGTGACGAGTATCCGGATGTTGGGTGGACTATTCCCGTTCTGAAAGGTTTCTTGTAGCTGTCGTAAAAAGATTTCTTGCGATTCTTGATCACATTCGTCCAGCGCATCAATGATGCAGTATTTTCGACCGGTGTTCTGATCCGCCGCCGCATCCATGAATATTGTCCAGAGAGCGTCGAACGATTTGAACAGCTCCGCTCCGCGCTCTTTGTACTTGAGCAAGAAATAGTTGAGAAGCTGCGGGTGCTGCTGAACGAGTTGGAGGAGAAGACCCCTGACGACTGATGTGGCCGTCTTCCGCTGATCGAAGCCAGAGTCGCAGAAAAAGTAAGAGAGTGTTTTCCTATCCGTCGCGGAGAAAGCTGTCGACAGTTCCTCGGTCAAGAAGATGGTCATGGTGGACTTTCCTGTCCCTGGGTTCCCATAAAGCCATAGAATCTGGGCTGTGTGGCCCTCTGGCTTGTCTGCTTGACTGGATCCAAGCCAGGTAGTGAGCTCCTCCGTGCCCAATATCCACTCGCAAGTGCCGTGAGCGCGGTCTCCCTTCTTGCGTTTCAACGCCTTCTTATCTTCGAACGGGTCGGTCAGGAAGAGATCGCGTAGGCAGGCTCTTGCGTCGGGTTTCTGCTTCAATGCATCTTGGCGGTCTGTCAGCATGTCACATCGCATACGTTTTATGAGGAACTTACTGTCCCTATTGGTAATAATGTCCCTTGCTGTCAATGGGGTTAGCAGGAAGTGAAAACTAAGGAATAAGAGCGCATACGATATTGCCGACGCTTGACGATATCGTTCGCATTGGCGCACATCTCAGAAATCACTGCTGAGACGCTCAAGAATCCGCGGTCTGTCGGGCCATGGTATTTGTTGATCTTCAAGTGATCTGCTTGGAGGGCATATCTATCGAGTCCTGGGATACAAGCAGATGCCTCTTCCACAATCTAAGGATGTGAGGATGGATACTCAATGTTGACTGGATCTCACGTACCATTCCTTTTGCCACTCCGCCAAGTCCAAACCGCCGTCCATAATCCGTTTCGTGGAGTTCAGTAAAGCAGGACACGGGCATCGATAGCCTGTTGCGTAGCTGGCAGAAGCGATGCAGTCGGTCGCGCAGCTCAGGTTCGTCAAAACTAAGCTCCTTGGTGATTCCGCGGTGCGAACCGGCTGGGCCCATAAGCTGCGCAAGGGAATCGAGAAAAGGCTGCCATTTCGTACCACGGAGGGGGGCACCTAGAAACACTACGCCGACAGTTATCTTCGGTAAGTACTTGTATTTATCCTCACCGTTGGCGTACAAAAGGGCCTCAACATTGTAGGTTAGTCGAGCACACAGTACGGGCGACACGGACTCACATGGACGATGACATTTCCACCAAGGCTATGACCGATGAAGACGATTGGGCGCTTAGAGGCAAGGCCACGGAACGAGCATACGCTGTGTATAAGATCTTCGCCACAAAGCTGGAGGCGCGTTTTGGGGGCGTCCGCATGCCATTTCGATTCGTAATTGTACACCATGATTCGCGACTGGGGCACCTTCGCAGGCAGCATGTCGGAATCTCGAAGCCAGTTGATGCACTTTTCGCCGTCCTTCCAGGTCCAGGACCAGTCGATATTAGAACCGAGGCCATGCACGGCAACGATGCTAATTTGGTCAGCCCAATGTTTCTCTGTATCAATCTTAACACATACTCGACCTCGGTCTCGTTTTCGGCATCGCCAGTTGTTCCGGGATACAAAATCTCAAGAGGCTGTCGAGTGCGATTCTATGCAGTATTAATATAACGCTTAGTCAAAATTTCAGGTTATCAACAAACCTGTTTCGTCTCTGGCGGTGACTGCTCAGCGGAATGCTCTTGCGTGGCTTTGGCTTGCGGCCGCAAGATTGGCGTTGGCTTCTTTTTCGCCGACAGCCACAAGTACGTGATGCTAGCAACGCCAGCCAGAAGAATGAATAGCCCGGATCGCACCTGATCCTTGCTTTCCATCATGGCAGCAGATCCGGCTAGAGGCTGGTGACGGTCGCTGGCTACGTGAAGTAGGGTAACGGGGGCTCGATCTCGGGATGGTGGGGTACAATATCAAACGGGTAAATTCTACGAGGAAAGCTTGTGCTGGGTATAAAATATACGACGAAGGGGATGATGGAGGAAAAGTCAACAGGTAGTGCATGGAGATAGAGTAGAAAATGTGTACGGAAACGTGGAGGCTGCGAGGTTGGTTAGGCCTGGTCAGATCACGGGGACACATCGACTGAAGTGGCTTTTTTCTTGAGCGTGAGGCGAGGCTGAATTGAATGGCCGTGGTTGCCTGATGACTCCTGTCGTAGTGTGGCGCGGTGCCACAAACACACGATCGCGAGCGGTGTGCCCACAAGGTCGTGTCCAAGCATATCACATCCAGTGTGCCGCTAATAGCACTGTCTATTCTCGTCAATGCCAGTTTCCCAATGCCGAAACGGAGGCGGATCAGGAGGGCAACGGAGCTCAGTGCGGCTTTTTGTGCTCTCCGTTACACTAGCTATGTCTGAGGTAACACCTTGCTAAGAGTCGCCTCCCTTCTGCAACCGGCTTCCCGAGAAGAAGGTGGCGACGGCGTCGACGCGTCCCGATACCACAACAACCAATTCCCGTCGCCTTTACCCACGCCGTGCCGTGAGGTACCGAGCCCATCCCCCTTCCACCAACACAAATCAGCCCAAGCGGGGTACTCTCTTTTTCTAGGTGTGGCAGTGAGCGGCAGCGCCATGCCGGAGTGCGGGGACACGTCGTGTCCAACCTAGGACAGATAGCACTGTATAATTTCGTTTCGCAGAAGCCCTACCTAGAAATGGCCATCAATCCTCAAGACGGAGGCGGAATAGGAAGTTCAGTATCACATTTCGTCACACCGGCTAGTGGTACTGTTAACCCTCACGTCCCTCTCTATCCGACGACTCGCGAGTTAAGGATCGTCACAGCGTCAACAAATCACAATCCCACGATATTGCTTCTATCTCTTGCCCGCATCGTACCGCAGAGTGTCCAGCAATCCGACAGCCCCGGCTCGCGAGAAGGAGCTCTAACAGCGCTGACTGACCAGCATTATAGCCGCTATTGCTTCAAGTCAGCTGAGATAGCGTCTTCCGGATCAGATAGACATGCCTTCCGTCGGAACGGGCCGAATAATCCGTCAAACTCTCCCCCAGCTTCTTGTTTAGCCCCTGCTGGAGAAATACTCAGCGCTCGGTGCAACGATCTAAGCAATGTTGTGGACTCGCTGTACTTGGATTGGGACACTTGAGGTAGAGCGCATACCGTACGTTACTGTATATTTTCGTCTTGGGGGGTATAACGAAGCCAAATCTCCTGTTGGAGCAAAAGACGTGCTGAGCTAACTAGGTACAGGAAATCCCGCTTCCTCCGTCATCCAGCATAGCAGCGGCTCAAAGGTGCTTATGTGAGCCCATCTCCCATCAGCGGGATCAGGGACAGAGTGTCGACTTTCTTTTTTCACCAATTAGAATTCTCTCACATATCGCTATATCCGCTAACGCAGTCTATAACCTCCAGTAACCAAAGTTTAGGCCTGTAGTCGAGTGTCATGGCGGCAGGGAAAAACCTCAGAAAGGGATCAGAGGCCGACAGTGCGGCTTGCCTTCTAAGGGGAAAAACTCATCGCAATCGGCGTCGTTGATCGGAAGGGTGTCGTCACTACGCCGAGGGCGTCGTCTTCCGATATCTAGGGCGTCCTGGTTCTGAGGTATCGCCATTAGATCCGATAAAAAGTGGTTTGCCAGAGGAGGTGAACTCTTCAAAATTCCTCCTCTGGAAGCTGCTGTTAGGGAGCCGATGGCTACCCGCAGCTTTGCGTGGCGATGTGGCCTGCAAAAATTCCCGCGCTAGCAGAGCACTAACGGTGCGTGCCAAGGAAAAGATTTTACAGGACAGAGTTGGAGAGAGTGAGATAGGGTCAGGATCACGCTAGGCAAATAGGGTAAGAGAGACAGGAGGGCTTCACTTAGCTGAGCCGTAAAATGAAGTAGATTGCGTAGGAACTCCCAGCCAAGTTCACGGTAGGTCCCATGACAGTGATCTCACTAATATCATAACCTCGGTGCAGAGCAAGTTCTTGTAATGCTCGACCAATCACTATAGGATGCCTCATCTCACCAGGAACTGCTTGGGGTGCTCATGGGGGATACTATGTACTGTCCCCGGACACTGGCTATCCCCGGACAGCGGAAGACAAGCTATTCGAGCCGACCCACCGTCACAAGCACCACGTATCACTGACCCGTATCTACTGCGACTGTTTCAGCGAATCAGATCCCATTTGCGACGAAGCGCTCGGCTTGGAGTGTGCGATTATGCGGACAGCCACAATCACAAGGGATGGCAGAATTTTGCGGCGGCGACCGCGGCGTCGGGGTCCAAGGCAATTCTAGAACGGCATATCCGACCTGACAAAGTTCTGATAGTGTCCGCTGTGGCGATGGTGAGTGCAGCTTTTCCCCGATGATGGTGAAGACGGCAGGAGCTGCAACGCTTCCGCGACCTCAACTGGATGAGCAGCCAAAGCCGCACAAGGGCCGGTCTTCCGCGGGCCCATCAGGCAAATAATGCCATCCCGGGAACCCACACGACGGGAGAGACCGTGAACTTCAATTTCGGGCCGCATAGCCAACGCGTTTACTAGAGAAGGTATTTCCTCTTTGGCAACTTTCTATGAAGAGTAAGTGAAGCTATCGCCACAATACCAGCTTTTCCGCCCAGCAGCCCGCCCGCCTGCCTCGTTACCTTTGTCCCAAACCAAATGAACATCTAGTGCAAGAATTCGTTTTACACGTGCTTGATCCTCGCTACGCGGACTTTACAGCATCATACCAGAATAGGACTGTACACCTATCTGATGTGGTTAGCCATGAGTACCTCTTTGCGAGGTTTGCATGGGCTGTGATTCACCTTGTCAAGCCGTTCATCGTCGGCGGCGTCGACCGTCGTATTGCAAAGTTTAGTCGGGTCAAGACAGGGTCTGACGAAGGTAGTGGCAAAGGACTCCCGAAAGCCAAGATAGAGTTGCTCGAAGGCGCATCATTGATGGCACTTTACGGAGGCGGTGGCAGTAGGAGTGCCAGTCCGTGGAAGCGAAAGGCCTCAAGTCCAAGGGACGGGTGTGACTTTGACGAAGGTGAGGAGGAATCTATGAAGGAGGCATCAGATGATGACTGGTATGTGGAACACCTTGAGCTGGTACTGGAGAGAGAGTCCAAGAGGGAGGAAACGGGCGAGGTTCAGTGACCATTCTTTACTACGGACATGACGATGCCTCCCCTATCTTACTCGTCTGCTTCAAATAGTAGTATTGGTGGCCACGACGGCTCGTATCATTCTGGCAGTCCAAGATTGGGGGTTCATTCCAGCAAAACCAATTTGGATGAGACAACGAGCAGTAAGCCTTTGCCGAAGGATAATATTAGTATTACAAATACCCCAATTTAACTTGTTTTGTTCATGGCCCTACTTTTACACCTGCAATGTAGCAGCAAGTTTTTTTGCTTTGAGGGAGATACGGCCAATGATTCCCAATTCGGTTGCTCATGCTGCTGAGCGACCCTACTACGATTTCTCGTCACACCGGCAGGTGACTCGCCGGGCCGAGTGGCCGGTTCTTGGCTTTGGGGCTACTCGCCTCTGTGTTGGCCTGTTGATCGAGTGCGATCGAGTCTGGCGTGTGCTCCCATCCGCACTGCTTGTCAGACTCGACCCGTACGACGGGGCTGCAAGCCGTCAATGGGATCTTCGACAAGGGTTTCCGTCAAAACCAAAACAACAATGGATCGACGCACCTGGCCCGGCTCCCCTCAAGTACGCTTTGAAACTGCCCAATCAGCCAAGTTGTTCTATTAAAAGGCGATCCCCACCTTCCCTTGCTATCTCTTAATCGTTATGTATCGCTCGCGACCGGTTGTTTCGCTTGAACAACCGGCACACTGAAATACTAGGGCAAATCATCCTCTAAAAGAATCAGCGGATTGGTCAAAAGTGATAATGCCTGCAATTAAACATACGCGCTTCATTTAATCATTAAAGGCATTTTATTTTCTCCTCCTGGCGCCCTACTAGTCACGCGTGTCGGAGTCTCGTAGGTGTTGTTATCATAAGACTTGTCAGCCCCACTTTCATCCCCCTTTAGACGTTTCCCTGGTGACGCAATGCCAGCATTATATGCGCACAATCACATGACAATCAGCCTTCGTCAATCATCAATCACCAACACCAACACTTTCAACAAGCAATCGGCTTCCACGCAACCATTCTGGATTTCCGTTCCATATCGACGACTCACCTACCCCCTTTGAATTTCTCCCCTATACGAAGCCAGACCATGCGCAGCGACCGCGTCTTGGACTGGCTTGATTCTGTTGCTCCCTCACACCACCAAGAGGACGACGATCGAGCCTCCTCCGAGCGACCACCAAAGCGAACGAAACTCAACAACAGGCGCGCAGGCAAGCCCAGCCGTAGCGAACATACCGAATGGATCCAAAGCAAGGAGCACGGCCATAGATCGCGTCTGCCAACACCCTCGGCGTCTGGATCTGGATCTGGATCCCCGTCGAAATCGAGACCCTCAGCGGTCTTGAAGCCAAACGAATCCTCCGGCCCTAGACCATTCAACAGTGTCGACGACAACGCCTTGATGCCACCCAAACGCCCCAGGAACCAAAACAACGGCAATAATGACGCCCTCCAAACAGACCTCACCCCTCGCCCTCCTCGTCGATCAGCTACAACCGCCGCTCTCGATGACTCCGACGCATTCTCTCTGGTACCGTCCACACCATCATTAGCCTCGTCCAAAGCCTCCAAACTTTCCCGAAACTCGTCACCCACCAAGCAATTACGAAATGCAGAGCTAGAAGAGACTGGGTTTCTCAGAGCAAGCCTACGCGACGACCAGAAGCCAAGGCTACTTCATGCTTTGACTGAAGACCTAAGGAAGATCGGTGGTGGCTTCGGTATCCTTCCGAAGGACCTGCAAAGCGATGTACGTGCTTCCAGTGCCAATCTGTCCCGCTGAAGCTCAACCAAGCTCATACTAACATATTCACAGCTTGCCGATGACGACTCCATTGACTTCTGGAACTTTGGAGATGCTCCAGAATTCGGAGTGATACGATTGCCCGATTCAAACACCATACATCGCATATATCGATTAGCAAAACGGTGTTTTACGAATAACCACCCCGAATCATCATGGAATAACGATGTGCACTCGCGTGTTCTAGACTGGGTTCTCCGAGACGGTCCCTGTAAAGATGACATCCTAGACTATCGATGCTGGTATGTGTTCCTTTTGAGCCACCTCATAGACCAACGGCGCTGACCCAGTACAGCCTCTCTGCCCAGATCGCCCCTGATTACCAACCCATCAACGCGCCCAGCAAGATGGTCGACTACTGCATGTGCATCGAGCCTGAGACAAGCTCCCCACAATACCGGGCCATCGAGTCGCTCTGCAAAAGACGCCCGGGCAAGTCTATCAACCACACGGAATGGGCCGATCTGACCAAGTACCCGATCGTTGTCTCTATCGAGACCAAAGGGCCCAGCATCGGGTATGAGGCCGCACTGCTGCAGGTGGCCACATGGCATTCAGCCCAGTGGCGCAGTCTGCACTGGGCTAAACAGGATCAGACGTCTTCGTTGAAGCTGGAATTCCTTCCGGGTATTATTGTTATGCAGCACCACTGGTGGTTTGTGGCAACTGCGTTGAATGAGGACGGCAAGGCTCAGACATTTGAGCGGTTGCTGCTGGGCGAGACGGAATCAATACTTGGTATCTATAAATTGTCAATGGCGCTCCAGAAGCTGGTTGAGTGGGCGCGAGACCAGCACTGGCCGGCCTTTCAGACTGATGTTTTGGGTCTTTGAAGAGGGCAACGGGGGAGGGTTGTGGGCTGCTAGGCGTTCTGGAGGAATGGTACCCTATCCGGGCATGGTCCACACTTGCATGGCTGTACAAGCGAGCGTCATTTTTAGATGTATATGTGACGAATACTCTATGGCAATCAGTTACCCGTATATACCTTTTACATCCGATATATAATATGGCTATTTTCGCGTTATGAATGGGTGGCTTTAAAAGATAACATCATCTATTATACTATTGGCTATGTCTATGTGAATGTTCAAAGGTTGATCGACGAGAAGACATTCAAAATTAGAGGAGCACATATGTAGATAGGCCTATAAACTGATAAACCAGCTTCGGAGCTAAATGGCAGCTGGGGCATTGTTAAGAGGGCAACAAGGACGAATAGCGATGATGGTGCCACGTGTAACGGCCAGGTCCAACTAAGTTAAACTAGACTATAGTTTATATTGGCAATTGGAGTTAGAGCCGTTGAGTCCGTTGAGTATTAACATATAGTATAAGTATTACGTCTCGTGATAGACAGTCACTTTACCAGGGGCGTTAGAAAGGTGATTGTCGTAACGAAGCTGTATTGAAAGCTGTCTGGCTGTAACTATCTACTTGTAATAAACGTGTGGTCTTATATATGAAGTGAGTGTTCCTGGAGCGGGAGGACCGATGGTCCGCTCCCTTGGTTCCAGGGTAGGCTCGCTCTTCTGCTCCATTACCCATTGGTGGGTAATAGTGGGTCCCTGTTCTCCTTGTTGGTCTTTCTGTTGTGGTTCTGCCGGGGCTTACCGCCTGGTATTGTCATGGTTTATGACACCAGTTATACTTCTATCTAGTAGTAAGTTGCATCTTATCTTTTGTGAAAGGCTTGGCCCTTGTATTGTTGCAACAAATGGGGAACCTAGATTGGTCTAGCTAAACATAAGGGAAAGGAAAGAGAAGAAGACCTCTCAAGCCTAGCCCTCTACTATATAGCTACATATACTAGCCAGCCTGGCCTTTTCCTACCTCCATTATCTCTTGCATTCGTAGCACCCTCACTGGTATGTCGGTGCCCTCTCGTTGGTATGTTGGTGTCTTATGAGGTCTTGGCTCATGGCGTAGCCTGAGCCCTTTTCGGCCCCTAGCCCGTAACACCTTGGCTAGGGATATCGGTATGTTGTTTTCTTCGAGTCTTAAGGTCGTCAAATCGGTCGGAATTTCCAGTCTGTTGGAGCCATTAGTTGAACGTTAGCCTAGGAGTAACCTCAACTCTCCTCACCTCATTTTCTTGTCTCCAACGGTCCTTGAGGGCCTTGATTTCTTGCAAAATGAGGGATCTAGTCATCCGAAGCTGTGAGCGTTGTGCTTTGAGTTCTACTACTTGCTGTGATGCCTAGTATTAAGTCTAAATATTATCGAAGCTAACACTAGTAATAAAGTCACCTATTGGCCTAATCCGCTGACCAGTCCTCCTTCTTTTATTATATTTCTCTAGCCGACTAAGGCGGTCAGCAGAAAATGCTTCACGCTCGCGATGCAGCAACTATACCTCTACAATCACATTATAGGCGTTGGTAATAGCTAATAACATCGGCGAGCTTATGACCTCTTAGTATCGGTTATATACCCACTTTATCTAATCCTAAGCATCCTGAAATCGAGTCTCTAGGGGCAACTAGTCCAGTATAGAAGGGTGAACTGCCTTATGCTACTGCCGCTGCTTGGAAAGGATACGCTCAATCACAAGCTTTGAAGTTATAGGCCAAATACCTAACTTTTCGAAGCCTAAGGTTATATTACTTATTATAAAGCCAGCAGTATAGATTTTCTTAAATACTGCTGCGAACTGT
>JALNIO010002620.1:0-13470 GCA_023509875.1 Rugonectria rugulosa | reverse complement strand
TGACCTTTAGCTTCTTCCTTGGCCTTGCGGCCAGCATCGTCGATGGCCGTCTCAACGGTGTGATAGTCGTTCAAGCATTGTCTCAAGTTCGTTCGTGGTATCTTTTGTGTTTTGGCGTCTTACGAGATGAGTCTGAGCATGTCTTACGACATTGCTTAAGACTGGCATCCTCGTGGCACAAAAGCAGCACCCATACGTGACTGGGACCTCAGGGTGAATCTCCCTTATGTGTTCTATAAGAGAGATGGATGAGTTGAAATCTCTCTTTTGGCATTCGCGATAAGGGCATAGATTAAAATGACGGATTGGTTGTTCCTTATGCGCTGCAGGCATATTGGCAAACTGTTGTTATTTAGTTAAATTCGATGGTAACGATGAGTTTGATGTCGGCGGTAAGTAGTGTTGAGAAAGCAATGGAGTTGTCTTATAGTCTGGCGCCCCTTATAACCCCCGGATGTTCTCGCGTGCAGAAGCTGGGTTCGGAAGCGCGGTGTGGCGCTAGCAGGGATAAGGGTTGGGAGAAGTGAAGAGGACATGGCACCTGGGGGCTAATTAGTTTTGTTTCTCCTTTGGCCCCCTGTCTTTGTTCGACCAGGGATGGAGTTCGGAGTGAGGCGAAAGTATTGAAGGAAGAGGGCTGAAAGCTGGGGGGGTGTGGAGACGGAGTTGGTGATAAGCGCGGGCAGAGAATCCGCGCCTCGAACCGGCTCGCCCCGCTGGTTTATTTAAGTCAAGTGTCCCGCGAAGCCGTTGCTCATTTCTCTCTGTACCTTCTTGCAAACTTGTTCATCATGTCATCCCATGAAAAAAAATATGATTCCTACTTGACGTAAGTGAAGGATGGCAAAGAAATGCGGTATGCTGATTTCATCTAGGTTGAGTTTCTCCGAAGACCGTCAAGATCAAGCTGGGGATCCCAAACAACCAGCCAACAGACACAACAGCAACATACACATCAGCAACAGACACAACGGCAACAGACGCAACAACGGCAGACATCAAAACAAGACAGCTCGGGGCGGGATTAATAAACAAGGTCGAAAGATATCCCCCACTTACGGAAAACTTATAGAACATTGGATAGAGCGTGTTCAGGGGGAGGTGGGGAAAGAGAATGCGCGAGCCCAGACAGATGATGAGGAAACAAAGGATATGACGAAGCAATTTGCAGTTGTACGTATCAGTGACGAGAAAGCTTTTTTGGAGAAGACTGGAAAGGCGGACACACATAAGACTGAGGAAATGGCTTGAAACAATTGATCATGAGAATAGCTTCCTCAATCTTGAATCTAACAAAGGATGTAACTGGAGTGCGTCCCTGGACCGTTCGAGTATCTTTATTCAGTCCAATGTGAGGCATGGCCGCTAGGTAAATCAAGCGCTTCAGGCGACCCTAGACTCTCCGATGCTGCTTGTTCAACCCCACACAGCCATTTGGGGATATCGGGGGGGATTGCTTGCTTCATCCCAAGCAAACCCTTGGCGATATTGGGATGGGGTGAGGAAGTTGTGTCTTCGTGCTCGTCCGGTTCGATGACAGGGCTGTCTTTATGGATTACGAAAATGGTTTCGAGGGTTCCATCTTCGTTTCCATCCGGCTCCATGGCAGAGCTGTCTATAGAGGTCGCGGAGTTTGTATCTTCGTTTCCGTTCGGTACCAGGTTGCCTTCGAAGGTTGTATATTCGTTCCTGTCTGACTCCATGGCGGAGCTGTCTATGGAGGTCGCGGAATTTGTATCTTCGTTCCCGTTCGGTTCATTGTAGATTGGCGGTAAATTGGAGGCTCTTTCGCTTTGAACTGAAGTTCCACGATCATGAGCCCCGGGCTTTTTGGACGACGAGGATAACTCACCTATAGACATGTTTGAGGCTGAGGATCTCTCGGGGCACGGCTTGGATGGAATGTTTCGTTGACGTTTTCCAATGATGAATGCTGAGAGTTGATGTAGGAAGGAAAGCTGGAAGCAGAAGGGGGCGATCCTTCACACGCTTTTGATCGGCCTGACGACCAGGGTATGCTCCTCTAATGCATTGTCTACGCCGCATCACACCGCTTACAGGTACATGCTGCCCTCAACCTGGTTGCTGGGGTTTGTCACCTGCAGCTAACCAAGATTCAGGGGTCGTCGGCGGGTAGACACTGTCTTGGGACCTACTTTAGCCTGGCTGCCTAATGGATTTCTCTCCAAGATGTTGGCGACAAGTAAATTCCTTGTTACTTGATCTACAAAAGTGACACACAACAGGGTATGGGTATTAAATATGACTGATATGATGGCGGCTTAGGAGCTGGAGACCCCCAGCAGTTTTGTGGGAAGAAGTATTATTCGAGCCTTGGGAAGGGAGATGTTAAGCCAGAGCAGATTGGTTTGGAACAAAGAATAAAAGAACAAGAGAGAGGTGAAGAACTTAGGAGGTCCTCATCTGATATATAACCCTTTTTCATACACTAACCGCCTAATATAGCCTATTTTATATAGCAAAGTTATAAGCTGCCCTCTGATTTATAGTCACTGTGATGAATCTTGCAATGCATTCTATAACCCTGTCTCGAAGTGAAGGTTTTGTTGCAACCAAGATGGTCACATTTGCAAGTCTCTCCAATATGATCTCTCCCATGCGTTTTAAGTTTACCCGCAGTGTTGAAGGCTTTTTTGCAATTAGGAAAGCTACATTTGAATGGAGTTTCATTAGATACTTGGTGATCCAGCTCATGGTGTCGGCGAGCGCTGGAAGATCTGTAGGCTTCGTTACACTGAGAAAAGCGACAGATAAATGACTCGGGGTTTTCATCTGGTTCTCCTTCCTCGGTGTTTTGTTTATACCGCTTTATGTCCACTTCTGGATGATCTTCTTTCTCGTGCTTGAGGCGGGCTCTATACTCAGTGAAGGTTTCGCCGCAACCGTGACTGCGACATTTGGGTTGCTTCTTGTTGTGAGAACGCCGATGCGCACATAACGCTGTATTAGTCTTGCAGGTTTTGTCACACAAATCACAACTGAAACGCTTCTTCTTAGCTGATAGGCCATTAGCTGCCGCTTGATCAGGTGACTGTTGTGCTTTGTCTTCGGTGGGCGAAGGTCGGATAGGCATGGCATTAAGTTGAGCTTTGTTCTCCTCAGGTGAGGTGGAACGAGCTATTCTCTCGGGACTTTCGTTCGTATCGCGTGTAGAACCGATAAAACCTCCCCCTCTGGTTTGAGAGATTTGATCTTGTTTTCTTTTCCTCAATGCGCTGTCGTCGCCGAGCTGAGGTATCTGTGGTGGCATATCAAGTTGCCGAGGTGGCGAAGAGAGGGTGACGAGCTGGTGCCCATCAGGCTGAAGATCTGAAATGAATTTGCTGTACGACGGCTTATTCTGTAGGGGCATTGGCTTGGTATCTTGGGCATCCTGTCCCTGAAGTTGAGACAGTGTGAACCAAGCGGAACGAGCCAGAAGCCCGGGGGTTTCATCCAAAGGGAGCGTAAAATCGTGGGTGGAATTGCTTTGAAGGATTTGTTGATATTCTGCTTCTCTCGATGCGCTGCCGTCTCCCAGCTGAGGTGTCTGTTGTGGTGGTATACCAGGTTGCTGGGTAGTTAAAGAGAGAGTAACGGGCTGGTGCCGATCTGGCTGACGATCTGCAATGCCTTGGTATGATGGCGGGTGTTGCGACATTGGCTCAACGTTGTGTTCGTTGAGTATATATTGAAGAGAAATGTCACGGGCGGCCATAGGATGTCGCGGTTCGACGAGTCCAAGAGCTTGGAGGGAAAGATGCATAAGGTGCCCACAAGGCTGACCTGCGATCCTTTGGCCGTATGATGGCGGGTGTTGCGATATTGGCTTAGCATTGTATTCGCCCCCTCTCGTGGAGTGCTGTTCATGTGCTAATCGATGGTCGTTTTGATGATTCCGCCAGGCACGTTTTGCCTCATCGAGTTCTCTCTGGATGTTTCGCCCGCCAGTAGTAAAATACTGCAAGTATCCAGAGAGCGGCCCTTTGTCTTGGTCGGCAGGTATCGTCACCTCAGGTGATGTTTCAGTGGCTAGTGGTGCAATAGATTGTCCAGTGGTTGAAGAGTCTATGGCAAGCCGAATCTTGTTCCTAGGTCGAAGATCTGAAACCGCTCGGCTGGGCGACGGCTGGTGCTGCGAGAGAGTTGGCTCGGCATCTTCATTGAGCAAGGATTGAATATCCATGTTGAAGGTAATGGTTCGTTATAGTTCGGCTCGTTCAGCCTTGAGATGCTGAGCAGGATCAAAATAAATATCTCTTTGCCCGAGCGTTGGCTTCTGAGTGGGTGGTAGAGTAGGAGGAGAAGGAAGGTCAAGGAGCACGCAAGCGGGCAGGGCGGAATGGATATTAGCGAGCTACCCAGAACACCCACAGGATCAAGGGCTGCAAAGAGCGTAATGGAAGAAGCGGCTTTGGCGAACCAGTGCGGCAGCCTTTTAATCCACCTGACGACCAGGGTGCGCTCCTGCCCATGTATCGTCTACGCCGTCTGAGACCTGCATTAGCCTGGCTGCCTGACGGATTTCTCCAGGATGCTGGCGATGAGGAGCGGGCTTGGGAGCTGAAAACATCATTCGAGTTTCGAGAAGAGCAATATTAGAAGTGAGAGTAAGATAAAGTAAATTCATTCTCGAGTATCTATATGTCCAAGGTTGAAGTTCCATTTATCCCCCTCTGTAGATGAAAGGAATGAGTGGTACCAGTTCACCACGACACCCACACCCGACGTGACTTGCGCTATGCACCCAGAGAGGCCAGGTGATATTTCCGGTGATGGATGAGGCCGCTTTCTCTGACAAAGGTCCGGCGGCAACCAGGATATTCACATTGATATGATCCTTGAGGTATTTCATGAACTTCCTTCCAGAGTGCGAGGCGATTGCGAACTTTGCGCCTTCTCAGAGAGAGATTGTTTTGTGTCGGTCGGTTTCGTGTCGTTCTGAGTATTCTGCATGACATATGTCGTGTGCTTGAGCGTCTTGTCGATATCTTGCTTGGTTTGAGCAAGATACTGTAAGTATCCAAGATATTCGTCGTGACCAGCAGGCATCGTCACCTCAGCTGCTGTCTCAGTGGCCAGCGGTACTCCAGATCGACTGGTGGTTGAGTGCGTGGCAAGCTGGTCTTCAGGCTGGTCGGGCAGCAGCCGATGCTCTGGGGAGGTTGGCTCGGTGTCTTCGGTGTCACGGGAAGTCATGACAATTGTTGGACGCGTGAAGAGGCGTTTAGGAATTGACTCCCTGTTCAACGACTTGAGAAGTCTTGAGATGCCGGGAAGGATGGGAAAGAAGGTGTGTTTGCCCAAACTTTGGCTTCCAAGTGATGGTATAGGAAGAGAAGAAACAAGGTCAAGGGGCGCGCAAGCGGGCAGAACGGAACAGATGTTAGCGAGCTGCCGAGAACAACAATCACAGGAGCAAGGGCTGCAAAGAGTAATGGAAGAAGTGGCTTTGGCGAACCAGTGCGGCAAACATCGGTTGCCTCAAGGGGCCATGCGTTCAGGGCTTGCACCAGCAGCTGGTGTACGGCGTCTACACTCAAGCGAGCTAGCTGCGATCGAGGCCCACCCCTGGTGCAAAGTACCCTCGTGTAGTCCCAGGTGTGCGATTATCTGCTTGTGGTGCAGGTCTCGCGGCAACCCCCTGGCTTCGCTGGCGCGTTGATCGCCATCCGCGGCAGTTTGATCGGGTGTCCACCTCGCACACTACTTGCCGAGGGGGACCCAGCTGAGCCGTGCCATGTTGTGCTCAGCGGCAGGGGGTGCAGAGTCTTGCCATTGGTCTTGGTTACATCGCCTAGGTTTGCATTGCGTCCTCACTGACCAGGACAGACAGATGTCTGATCCACGGCAGTACGTAGTTTACCGGTGCTGGGGATTGCAGCGGAGTGGGGGACTGACCAGTGGTCTTAATGGATCCTTGACCAGAATCGTCCCCTGGCGCCCGTTGTGCAGTTGACCATGACAAGTACCAAGCTTGCAGATGGCCAAGCTCGCCAATGGATGTCTTACACCACGGAGACGGAATCGGGCAATGGGTCGATGGCGGCCAGGATCGCAGCAGGATGAGCGGACTCTGCGTTGGTCGCTCTCGACGGAGGCACAGAGTTCCAGTCGACAAACCCCCACTCTTTGGGCTGTTGAACCCCGTGTTGGATGGCTCCTTGATGAATGTACAGACAACCCCACGCCATTGGATTGGTGTGTCAGATGAAGTACGGAACTCCGTCCCTGGAATGGTTGGCTTGTTCCTTATATATGCTCTCTTGATCTTTGTTCTTGTCTCTGCAATCACCTCACCAACACCAACATCGTCCCGTTCAATAAATCAAATCTTTGTCCCCAGCATATACACATTCAACAGCCTCCGCATCATGGACAACAAAGACATGCCTCCTCGTCCAGCAGAAGCTGAATCCGAATGTGCGGTGGACGACGGCTGGGAGGACGAAGACGTACAGCATACCGAAGCTCAGCTCAAGGAGGAAGAGCGTATCCAAATCGAACGTGAGAAACAGCGTGCCAATGCCCAGGCCAAACTGAGCAAATGTATCCGGGTTGAACGCAATAAACACGTCATTACCAAGCTCGAGGATGATACCATACTTGCCCTCCGAAATGCAATTGCAGCCGAGATTTCTTGTTGCCAAATCACTATACACAACGAGCATAACAAAAATGAGCTCCACGAGAACATTAAGGCCAAATTGGCGCAATTTTTGAAGGATGAGGAGGCCGAGGAGCTTCTGAGGGCCAAGAAAATTCAGAGAGCCAAGGAGCTCCTAAGGACCAAGCGGCTTCTGAGGGACGAGGAGTTCCTGAGGTCCAAGGACCTATCCATTGCCGCCAGGAATCATTCCGAGGCAAATTCCAAGAAGCTTCTGCAGGCTGAGTACCAGAAATCAGCGGCCAGTTACAAAAGATTAGACACCGTGATCGAGAAATCAAAGGCCAATCTGAACAAATTATACGCCGAGCTCAAGAAGTCCAACGCCGAGATTGACCGGGATATTCTCCAACTTATCAGACAACAGACCATGGCAGCTGAGTTCGAGGATTCTCTCAGAGAGAAAAGGACCAAACAAGTTATCGCGACCAGTCAAGATAGGTCCGGATTCTTGTCTTTGGCGTTGAAGAAGGCATCAAGTCTACCGAATGAATCACTGCCTGGCGTCTTAGATACTTGCAGGGATTCAATCCTAACAGATTCAATAGCCAAGGAAAAGTATTTCAACAGGTGGCATGGGACTGCAAAAGAATATGGAGCTCGAAGGGAGCTTTAATCGACGGACACTATTCATGAAGGACTCTAAATTGATGCAGCAGATCATGGCTACCGAGTCTGGTAGACTTGAAAGAATATCACGAATACTCGAAATAAATTATATAACCGAACCATCTGCTTGGCTATGTATCTCGTGAAAGTTGCCAACAGCATTCTATTTGACCCCTTGCGTCAGCACCCCCAATACCACCAGGCTCTCCAGGTCTTCCAAACGGCTCTGAGCAAGCGTCAACACACTACCCATCTCAACCTCGCCCCCTGACAACAATAGTTGATCCCTTCGACTTCGCCGCTTCCCTTTGCCTGAAGAAACTCAGCATGCTAAAGACAGACAGATCGGTAGACTTACCGTGCCAGAGACGCTAAGGGACCGGAATATTTGGTGTCCCTTAGATCCTTCTTCACTTTGTCCCAAATAACTTTCAGGGACCCAAATTTGTATTCTGGATAACATGCGCAGAGCTTGGTTGCATCGATGTACTTCTCTTTCGTAAGCCACGTCCTCATCTGATCCTCCATATCACGCCTGGCTGCGTGTTCGCGGGTTGTAGTAGTATCCCTGGATGCCTCAGTCACGACCAAAGTTTGGTGATCATCTGTAATCGGTACCGTCTGTTCGGCTGACATCTCGCTCGGCGCTTCTTGTGATCCGTCGTGAACTCCTTGAACTAGAGGACTGGATGCGGCTGGCTGAGGTGTCGAAGCCTCAGCGTCCGGAACGCGGTTTGTTGATGGCCCTTCTTCAACCAAACTAGCCAGTGTTAGTATTTATGATTTTGTGGTGAAGAGGACTCACTCATGCATCGCATCGTCTCCCTCTGAATCTGGTGATCTGCCAGTTGTAGTAGCTGGCTGTGGCTGTGTGGGAGCACTGGGCTGCGTATCGTGTTGAGGTACATCTGATTGTGATACTGTGGGAGCGATGTGCTGCGGATCGTGTTGAGGTGGTTGTGGTTCTGCAGGAGCGCCGTGCTGCGGATCGCATCGAGGCAAAGCCAGTTGTGGAGTTTCGGTGAAGCCGTTCTCTGCTGAACTGGATTGCTCTGCGGATGCGTGCGGAGTCCCTGCGGGAGACGCTTGTGAAAAATTCGGAGATGTATTGGACGTTTCCTCGACTGCAGAATTATGGAAGCGATGGAACTCACAGCAATTGCCGTGTTTCGAGAATGGGTAGGACGCAACTTCGATATTTTCTCCGCCAGAGAAGAACAGCAACTGATCTTTGATGGGTCCTTCGAACTTGAAATCAATGCGAAAGATCTTGTGGTCGCTGTGTACGTCGTTGGTAAACACCGGTGTTATCTCTTGAGCTGCCCCCAAGAGCTGCCTGGATGCTCCCCTACCCAGTTCTGCCCTCACTTCTCTCGTCTCCAAAGGCATCTCAGCTCTTCCCCGATAATACCCACCACCGATACACTCCAAGGTCGCAAAGCGTCGCCACGGTGCAAACCGGAACATACTGGAACCAAATTAGTCACTTACATGAGCGTCGGAGACGTACTGTTCTCACAATTGATAACCAGGCCCATTGACTTGTTGCCACCCGAGCTTTTCAACATCGACCATCCTGGCCCATTTTGAATAATGTCTCACTAGGAAGAGCTCCTCAGCTTTTTGGGTAGAGTGAATGCCTTCGGCCGATAGGAACAGGAAGCTTTCTGAAAGATAGGACGACGTGCCACGCGCGGGGCTCCCTTTGGTGACAAAAATGTATTCAAAACATTTGTATTTCATGGTGTTTCCAACGGCTCACCAGTGTTGATGCATAGGGAGGCAAGTTGCTCGGGAGCGACTGTACTCTTGCTCTTTGCTTCTCCGGGGGGGGTGGGGGTGGATCCGGACCACCGAGTTGATGCGCAAGCAATAACACCAAAAGAGAAGCAATCTTTGCACGGTCCATATTGATGTATCGGGAATGAATTGGACCGCCCTAAAGACTCGGAGCTGACATGCACATCCGAAAGTCGTCCTTGACATGGATGGTGAGGGGATGGGTGTGAGGATAGTGGTGGGAAGGGTGGACAATCCTTGCGTTCTCAGACTAGCGTAGGTTCCTCGTTCGTGTAGCTGGGATCTGGGAGAATGCCGTCACCTGCTGAGGGTTGCGGAACCGAGTTGCAGTGAAGAGAGCGGCCGTCTACCGCGTCATCCCATTTGGGCCGTGGGGAGGGTTTGCACAATCAAATAGTTTCCGATTTAGTGGGGGAATGTGCCACCTCACCACGGGTAATCTGCACGCAAGTGACTTCTGCTAGAATAGGGAAGCCCGCATGGTTATATTGGTCACATCGCCCCGGATTGCCTTGGGTGGTTCGCCAAGTTGCTCGCACCGCCCGACGCTACCCCTCCACCAAAGTCCTTGTTCCAGACGCACACCAAACGTTGCAAACCTTTCACCAAAACCAAAGTCGCGATGACTTCCCCGAAAATTGTTGGACTAAGTCTTGGACTTGGTTTGGGACTTTGTCTTATTATATCGGCTGCTATCTGCATCTTACGCAGAAGGAGATCCAAGATGAGCGATACTGAGAGTATTCAAGGTAAGTACAGGACTTATATCATAATTGAAGCATAGCTAATAAGATGGTATGGCATATGTTCAGAGCTTGTTCCATACTCCGTCCAAAGCCAAGTCCCAAGGACACCTAAGCCATCCCGTGCCAAACTCGGAGTGTTCCTCCCTCCTGCCCGTACTGCAGCCCTTCGTGAGAAGTTTCCTATGGACCCTATCATATCTCCAGGTTCTCATAGCTACTACATCAACCCGATTGTCACCATAGTGTCCATGTCAGGCTACAGGATTAAAATCGAGGATGGCGGTGCTACAACGTGGGATGATATGTTTCATTTAACTGATCTGAATTCCATGGTCTGGAAAGAACTTGAGACGTACAATAGTGCCAATGTGGATTTTGCAGGATTTCTTTGTCACGCTGATGTTGAGAGGGACATTCCGAGGGCTTTGGTGATGGTGGAACCAAAACGTGTATACCCAGCAGGACATGATGAGATAAGTTGGTTTTATGAAACTTTTGGGACGTTGAAATAAGGGCTCAATTGAACGCTACTTTTTCCTCCTTACAACTCCTCCCATGAACATTTTTGCGAGTTCCCTGGTTCATGGTTCATTGTTTCTTTTCTTCTGTGGCGTGTACGGGTCAGTAAAGTTGCTGAGAAGTAGGCAATGACAAGATACCTTGGACTGAGGTGTTGACGTTGGGAGAAGGATCTTGTTCCTTGCACCTTTTCTTCATATGCGCAGCTAAATCTTCGGGATTATGGTATATCTTATCAAGCTCAGCCTGGGTAGTTTATCTAAAATATGAAGGGAAACATACTATACCACATCCTCCACACCAATAAGTAGTATGTTCACCACTCATACTGGTGACAAGATGGTGTTTCTCTTGGCTGGTCTAAAGGGCAACGAGATGTCGATGTATGGAGGAGCGGAGAGGGCCGATACTGCAATGTAGAGTAATGAATTAGGACTGCACAGAGGTCGACTGGGGGAAACACCTGTTTTATGCATTCTCTGTCTGGATGGGCTTCAATGGGTGGGTAGGAGTGAGACTGCAGCCCGGCGGGGTCGCTCAGCTAACTTCCTCGAGGTGATTCGGGGGCTGCAAGTTCATGGGTCATCATTGTCACAATCCGGTTTTGAGCATGTTCGGTTCAACCAGGTAGACAGAATGGTATGCGAGGGATTCCCACAGGAGGTTGACAGCTTTATTTTGTTTCATGAACCATCGAACAAGCTACTGAGAGTTCACTCTGTAAATTGGGTGCAAGTGACCTGGGCGTAAAGGAAAGAGAGCGCTGTGGCGCCGTTTTTGAAACGAACAAGCAATTAAAGTACGTTAAAAATCTATAGGCGAGCCTTGATGTGCCCCAAAGCCTCTGCAATGAGTCTTTTGTTCAGTCCCCGTATTAGAGCAAGTCTCACCACCATACCCGCCTGCTGAGGGTTATAATGTCCAGCGCCAATGCCGAATCCGCAAGGAGGGGTTTCATCCACATAGGCGCCTGGAACTCGACTGCTGACGATGACAGGAATCTCCGCATTCGACAACGTATCATTTTTGGGAAAATGTCCTGTTCCGAATCCTATCACTATCACAGCGTTAATTCCTTCCAACTGCTTCAACGGTCTCATGCCTGTATGTGCATATTCAAAATGAATGCGAGGCTCCCGAAAGTTCTCAGGAAACCTCTCGATGTTAAACCATTCATGTTGGGGGGGTTGTATGAGTGGAGGGGAAATGAACAGCTTGTCCCCAATCGTCTTCCCGAGAAGCCCGCCATCCAAGGCCTCGAAGGCTTTGGGATGGTCTGCGTTTATCTTGTACGTCAGGCGAGCCAAAAAGATTTGGCCACAGCTCACCACGAGCAGGCCGCGATTTTGTGACTCTGGACTTCGGGCCACGAGCACTGCATCACGGAGATTCCTCGGACCATCTGGGCTCATTGCAGTTGCCGGACGTATTGCTGACGTGAAAACAACTGCCTTTTCCGTGGTGACAGTCCGGTCCACGGCTGTACTTAACTCATCATGGCAGTCTGTACCACAAAGAACCACTGCAGCTGAGATTTCTGGCTTGTTCATCTCTTCTTGGATCTTGCGAGACGACGTTAACATTTGATCGACCGTCATGTGGATGCTGTCGCCAAGATACAGCTGGACGGTTTCAAAGTTGGCGAGGCCGTCCAGACAAGCAGATTTCATGAGAACCTGGATGTCGACGACAGCGCTCTGATATATTACAGATGTTGGAGTCTCGCCGGCGCCAGAAATCGTTCCGCCCGCATTGAAGATGGCGATGGTTTTGAGTCCTGATTGAAGATGCATTGGATCGGTCCGGGCCGGGTGGTGTTTGGATAAGTGAAATAAAGTGTGTTTGCCTCATAAAGCAAAGGAAAATGTGGCGGTTCTGAAGTAATCTTGTATTGACCCCAGACTAAATGTGCATGGCCTCACCTGGTTGCCCAGAGTGGGGGCTACTGTTGACGGAACAAAACTCGGGGAAGGCTTGCCGTAAGCCTACCGTCGATAAGCGCAGCAGAAAGGCAAGGCACTGAGAGACAAGGGAGTGCATAATCCACAGCCTACTTGGCAAGCAGGGGCCAAAGTACGGATAAGCCGCACTGGTCGCAATGACTCGTGATGCCAAAGTGTGCGGCGTATTCAGGCCTCCGCTTCTCGAGTAAGAGAGCTCTTCCTTGGAATGACTGAACCTCTTCATTGAACCTGGCATGCTGTCTCAATATCCCCTGTCGCTTGGTCGAAACTATGAGAACTGACTGAATGTTTGGGACAGCGCTAATACGTGCTGGTGCATTTCAACGAGCCTCCCACACCACCGCCACGTCGAGGAAATCGTCTGATCCCGTTGCTCGTATCGACACACCCATCTCCTCTCGGGGCGACTACAAAGCTATTCCTGATATGTACCGGTCTCTCGCGGCATTACGCAAGAACCCTGTTGCATTCTGCCAGTCTGTGCCGCGGTTAAAGGTCTTCTCGGATTCCTCGGATTTGTGGTGAATTGTCAACTCCACGAATATTTAAAGACCCAGCCTAGCACCCACTTACGGATGAAGCACCCACCCAAATTGCTTCGCCTTTCGTCCCCAAAAATGAGTGAGACTGAATTGACATATGTCACGGATGACGTCCTTAATTCCTTGAGTAAGTTATCTAACCAGATTAAACATCCAACGCAGCTGATAGGCTTAGTTGAGAAAGGAATTATAACCAAAGATAAATCATGGCTCGCGAAAGATTTGGTGTATCCGTGGCTTCCACAAGGTCATGAGATATACATGGTTAGGATTGGGTTCGAAGATCTAAAAACAAAACTCCGGGAGCAAATGATGTTGGCACTACATTCAAAAGAACGTATTGTTTTTGGGTTACAAGATGGGTACCGAAATATTGTGCATACTTATGCATTAAGATATTAACCTGTAGGAACAGTCTTGTGTATTCATGGACCTGCTTCGGCCAACCTTGCGGGACGAAATTGTATCTTAGTTAGGATGACCATACTTGGTTGATGTCCAGGTTACATTCATGCATCCCTGTATATCACACGCGCTAAAGTTGGGAATTTCTTGGCAAACCCAGGAAAAGTGGACTTCTTCATCCCCCGCGGCGAAAAGCATCAAATGAAAGCTCTTGACGC
>JALNIO010000270.1:37406-88975 GCA_023509875.1 Rugonectria rugulosa | reverse complement strand
CTTTCTTACGTACTTGCGAATTAAAATTCGTCGAGCTCATGTGACTTGTTCCATGCTGTGACCTTTACACCATCGGTCATTCCCCCGCAGTGTCACCTTCCAGTGCGACTTATGCTCACCCTTTAGCTAGACGCCAGGGACCTTGTCTAAGACCAGTCCATGTTATAGCTTTGAGCATGACTTACTTGCTGACTTGCATGCATTTGCCACGAACAACCTCGTACTAACCCTACAGGCATAATTGGTTACAACAAGAGATGCATTCCTGCAGCTCCAAGAGACTCGGGGATAGTGGTGTCACGCAGCATCGGAGGTCGAGGCTTGCAAGGTGCATGGCAATGTGCTCAGACGAAGAGTCCTCCTCCTCCAGAACGATATGATTTGTGTTGAAGGTTGTGAAGGGCGAGTCCCGACAAGTGTTCGGACCCTCGGAGTACTACCGTTGTGTGCCGTCCAAGCCCGACTCACAGTCTAGCCCAGTTGGCGAAGCCCGCTCAGCTTTTGTTCAGAGCTTGTTCAGGTGCATGTCTAGTTCTTGGTCATATGATTCAGGCCGTCAGACAGCTACCAGATGGCTAGCTTTACCTTCTTCTAGAGAACTCATTCCTCTGTTCATACCCACTCTTATAATGTGGCACGATCCAAGCGCTCAAGGGAGCAGGAACAGTCTCTGCACCGCTACATCATTTTTACCTGAATCTCTGAGCCCTTTAACCATGAATCATAACTCTATGAATACCATTACCACTTCAAATTCCCTGCGGAAGGTTCAAGATGGATTGCTATTCTCCCTTCACACCACACACTCGCCTCTCATGGACCCCAAATCAGCATCGACTTTGGACAGTCCATCACGTTGGCCTTTACCCTACGCTATCCTCGATACCATCACCATGAAGGTCCCTGATTCAGTTGTGGTCGGTGTTGAGGTTGAGTTTCTTGTTGGACAGCACCTCAATGACCAGACCAAGAAGAAACCTGTCAGCTCACGCTGGGCTTGTGATCCTCCCTCAAAGGAAACCTTCAAAGTCCCTTCTGAACTGGAGAAGAAGATGCTTTCTTGGCCTGAAAGCTGGGCTCTTGAGAAGTCCTGCCAAGTTCTCGCCAAAGTTGGTCTTCTCACCGCTTGTCCTTACCCCGAGAAACATTCCAAAGGAAATCCCATTTTACACATGGGCTCTCACAAGACAGTCCATACTTGCGAAGACGGCAAGACCATATGTGTCTGGGACACAGGCTCTGGCAACCTCAATCTCAACTCTGTCAATACAAGTGGCTTTTTCTACATTGTTCGCGAACGCCACATCACGTCCGATGTCAAGAAGGATGCCAAGACTGCGCCTTCAAGCAAGTATCTATGGTACGGTACCGAGCTCAATACTCCCATCATTCGTGAACCCAATGAGTTTTCCGAGGGTCTCCCCACTCTACGAAAGGCTCTCGCATCCTTGCGGAACGATATGGTTCTCGGTCTCAATGCCAACTGTGGGTTGCATATCCACGTCAGCGACGGCGGACACTTGAGTCTCAAGACTGCCCAGCGAGTGGCATGCCTCGGTCTATTCCTTGAGGATTCTCTGCTAATGCCCCTCAGTCATCCCCACCGACACAAGTCTTCCTACTCGATGCGCGTCAGCACCGAGTCGGCGGCTGTCCTGGCACCAGAGCGGCCTTCGTGGAACCAACTGCAAAATGACGGTCCGACACAGATCAAGGCGATTAGTGACTTGGCAGATAAGCTCAAGGCCAAGGGTCGCAAGAAGGTGGATAAAAGAATGGCCAAGGCAATGATGCGAATCTACGCGACGACCAGCATCGATCAGCTTGGTAAAAAGCTGCGCAAGTTTAATGAGGGCTCAGTTCATACGACAGGGCGATGTGCGCTTGCGGTGTCGGCGCACAATTCCATCGAGTTTCGATATCCGGCCGGAACCTTTGATGTCGATTACATCTCGGCCTGGGTTCAGCTTGCACGTCACATTTTTGCCATTGGGTTGACGTCTGATGATGCCGAGTTTACCAAGATTCTGTGCGATGTGTACGAGGCTGTAACTCGGGATGAGCATGTGGGATGGGAGAAGATGATGGCCAAGATTGGATTCAGCAATGTCAAGGCGGATGAGTGGAAGAAGTATATCAAGGAGTTTGGCGGCAAGCTCAAGGACTTGGACAAACAGGGGATTGTGCCTCGAGCTTGAGGGATTGCGACTGAAAGACGAATTGCATTAGATACAGGCATAAATTGCCTGTGAGGACTTGGCTATGTGTCAAGGTTGGATTTCCACGGGTTGGATGATGCCACGTGCGAAGAATCAGTAGATCATGAGACAGAAATGGTACATGTTTTTTACTGAGCGGCTGTGCCAGCGGTGAGATGAACCCTGTAATCATTTTGTAAATGGCGCATTGCCAGTTTGACCTTGAGCCCAAGGTATGACGTAGTCGCTGTTGCATGTAATTGAAGATGCAAACATAGTCTTTTACAAACACGACACGTCTACTCGAATCCTCCTTTAATCAAGCATCAGGGAAAGACGTTGTTGGGTCGTTGACCAACAAGGCGAGAGCGATACGACTCCACGGACCTGGACAAAGGACGTGCATATGCAGGCTTCAAGATGGATTGGGAGGGTGATCCTTGGCGGACGGGAGAGGGCAGACGGGACGAACTTGCATTTGAGGGATGGTGTTGTTGGCTGGGAAGAGGGAGCTAAGGAGTGTGCCTGCAATAGAGGATTGGGGATCATGTGATGTTGTTGGCTTTGGTGTTTCGGGACAAGATGGAGACCAGAAGGAATTAAGGCGGGCTGTATTATAAGGAGGAGCGATGGGATGGACATTGAGACAGGTATCTTATCTTATCTTATCTTATGATTTGGCTCACTTGTTCTTTTGTAGGTACCATGATCGGAACACAAATGAAACGTGTAAACATTCCAAGGACCAGCTCGTCGGGGCCCGGCAGCTTGGTGGTAGGCATATACTCGCAGACAAGCTACCCTGCTACCTTCTACCTTAGCTATCCATACCTTACTCCGCAAAGTAACGCCTGTCGCAGCTGGGCTGAGCCGACTTGCCTAAAGTACCCTAATAAAACGGGCACGACGAGAGAGGAGGAGACCGGGGGGATCCCCACTGAACGCATAGAAGGGCCTGAGCGCGGGGAGGAGGTAATTTGTGTCAGATAGAGTAAGGTACCGGTAGAGAAAGTGTGCAAAGTACTCGTACGGGAAGTGAATTGGGCATGTTGATGTCATCTTGTGGTACTCTTGAGGCGAATGTCTTGTTCTCGTGTCTGAGGCATGCAGTGGTGATACCAAACATAAGCCTGTTCTGCTCGTCTTATGCATGTTTCTTCCTCATGAAAGGACGACATGGACTATCCGCATGTACCTTGCATACCAACCTGGAACCCAAGGTACCTGAGTAGCCTACCTAAACCTCTACTTTGTTTCCTAGGTAGTGGTGCTGCTGCTGCTGCTACCCGGCTTTGAAATCCCATTTCCTCTACATGAAACAATCCCTCATCTCACCAACCAGACCAAACAGCTACGGGCATTAATTACTCTACTATCCGTAGCCAACTCCCTGGCCTTGTTTCCTCTGCTTGTGATTCATTCCTTGCACTTCACATCTCGGGCCAATTGCCCACTTCCGTTCCTCACTCGCTCACAGACATCTCGTCGTCCATGTTCCCTTCCCTTGCACCTTGATTCACCTTCTTCTCCTCTCTGATTCAACCACGCTCTTTTCTTCCTCGCCCTTCCACGCGGTGTCTGTCCTTCCTTCTCATTCCACACCCTCCGTCTCTCTCTCTCCTCATCACCCACCTCGCTTGGCGAGCTTCGTCCTTTTATTCGGTGTTGATCACCTCTCTTCCTTCTTTCTTCTTTCCACCTTCCTCGCCCATCTTCTCTCTCTTCTTTTGATACCCGCGATCGACTGCCGGCTTCGTCGCACCTTGTTCCGTCTCATCTACAGTCGCTCTTTTCTTCTTTCTGTCGCTCTCTTTCTCTCTCATCCTCATTCGTCAAGATGCGCTCCTTTACCGTCTCCGTTGCCGTTGCAACTCTTCTTGCCGCCTTCGTCTCTGCCGCTCCCGCGTCGACTCAGTCTGCTGCCACTACCACTACTTCATCTGCCGGCAGCAACATCATCGTGGTCCCTACCGGTGTTACCTGTGGCGGGAGCACTACTACAGCCTCTCCCTCGGCCACCCCGATCAATTGGATCCCCACGGGCAGACACCAAAAGGCCTGTGAGGCTGCCACTTTCACCACGCCTGGCAAGGATGACCCCATCAACTCGGCTGATTGGGAAGACTGCGCCGCCCTGTACAGCCTTTGGTCTTCCTACAATGGCACCTTCAACATTGGCTCCGAGACGTACGACTATAGTAACGGTACCGACTACGATGTCTCCTCCAAACGTGCAGCTGACCAGTCGGAAACTGTTTACTACGCACCCATTCTAAAGTCTGGTTCGTGCACTTTTGGCCTGCACACCGCCGACGTGGAGAAGCTGGTTGCGCTGGGTGATGTCGACATTTACAACATTCTCAAGACTGCCCTCAACGAGTACTCGTCGGGCAGTCTGCTAGCCGTCAGAGGAGGCATCAAATGCGCCATCAGAGGTACCAAGACGGACAAGGCCGCCCTCAAGTGGCAGTTGTATTATCCCGGTGCTTAAAGGCATGGAGCATTGGGCGCACTAGAATGGGATGAGGAATGAGGAATGGGCAGGCTGAGCCTACGGATACCTTCACTTTGCTTCTTCGCTTCACACTCGACCTGATCTTTGGTCCTTTGATTCACTCTTCTTCTTGTTTTTCGGCTTCCTCTTTTTTTCTCCGTTGGGGAGAATTGGCAAACGGCGTCTGAGGATTTTACTTCCTTCTCTCTTTCACACGACCTGGAGGGCAACTGGAATGAATTGATGGGAAGGGTTACATGATGATGGAATGAAAATCACTGCATTAGACTCAGGGTCAAGGATTTAGGTAGTCAAATGTCTGCTCGAAAATCACACTCTCGGTCTAACTCTCATATCCTATCCAATAATTTTTACGTAATCGAGATGATCAGTGCATGTATGATAATGCAGTCGTCCCTAATGACTGGCTCCTCTTTGATGTCTATTCCCTTCTAAACAATTTATCATGAATGGGTATCTCATACAGTCGTTTAAAAAAGAAATTCTAGAATGCCCAACTCCTCATAAGGATATCATAAACGGATACGAATAAAACCAAAAGACAAACAAAACAACCCTAATAAAAGAAAACAAAGAAAGAAAAATAGCAATGCAACAATAAAAAAACGAAAAACTCCTCGTCCTTCTCTTTACCCTGCGAGAAGTTCCTCCTTTACTACCTCGGCGCATTGCTGCGCTCGTTTCATTCATGGCCCTTCTCTTTTCTCGCATGCCCATCCTCCCCGCGGCCAGGAACAAGTCACCGGATCACCGGTTATTGATTTCGTCGATCTCGTCGAGAAGATTGGACTCGTCCTCTGGACTGTCCTCCCAACTTTCTCGGTCGGCTTCCTCCGCGCTGCGGTATTCGTAATACCGGGATGCGTCCGGCACGCCGTGTCTCTGGTCACCATACCCCCCCGCCGGTGCTGCGGACGAGGAGGCTACGGGAGCTCCATGTGAGTAGGGTGCGAGGTACTGAGCTGCGTTGCTAATAACATGGCTCTGATCGCCATACCCTCCATATCCTCCCAGTCCTGCGGACGAGGAGGCGAACGGAAGCTCCTGCGGCTCCTGTGCGAGATACTGCACGTACTGGCTCTGACCACCGTATCCCCCCGCTGATGCGGACGAGGAGGTGAGGGAAGCGGCTTCCCTGGCACTCGCCGACAGATACCTAGTATCCGGCGTCGGAGGGCTGGCCGACAGAAACGCGCCGACGCCCATGAGCAGAGCCTGCTCTACGTTCATGGCGGCGGCTTCTACAGCGGCGTCGATGGGTCCAGAGGACGGCGACAGAGCCTCAAGGATCCCCTTTCCCTTGTTCTGCAGCATGCTTGGCGCGGGAGAAGAGGGCACAAACGTACTTGGGAGGGACCGTTCGGGCGTGGGATCGGGAACTGTGCTGACGGGGGAGGACGTGGGCTTAGGCACCGGATGGTTGAGCCTGAGACTCTTTTCGTACCGACTCTCCGGAGCGGGCATCTGGATGCCGCCTGGAAGCATGAGCATGCTCGAGGGCGCCGGTGTCGGGGTCGCGGTCTTTTTCGAGGCCCTGGTCGCTATCGGGCTCGATGTCCTCTTCCGGCCTCCGGTCCTCTTCGGGCTCATATTCGCCACGGCCACCTTCAGCATGTTTTGCTTGAAAGCCGCCCGATTTGACTTGCGGGACAGCACCGACCTGCGGCGCCTCGACCTCATGGAGAATCGCTTAAGGTCCCCAGCTCGAGTACGAGAACGCGACGACGTTGAGGAAACGGAGCTGCCAGCGTCATACATCTTGGCATTCGCGTTCCTGGACTGTGGGAAAACCCTTCTCGTGGGAGTGGCTTCTATGCCCTCCATTTCCTGGACACTCTTGCGAGAAGTTTCCGACCCTGAGGGAGATCCGTCCCGGCATCCATGCATCCTCTGATCCTCACGCTCAACCCCTTCCATCTCTTGGGTGTTGTTCCTCCTCTCATACTCTGCGAAAGCCGCCTCCAAATCGGCCTCGAGACGAGAATCGGCAACAAAGGGGTTCGGTGGTGTCATTCCTTGCCTGTCCAGAAGGGCTTGCCTGAAGGACGATGGCGTCCATTTCTGTTGCTGAAATCCATGCTGGACGGCAGGCAGCTCTGCGTTCCCAGCGTTGGATGGAGCAAAGGGGCTACCAGAAGGTTGAGAAAAGCCCAGCTGGTTGGGATTCTGGGGGACTGGGACCGCGTAAGGGTTAAAGGGTTGGGATAAGCCTTGTTGATCCCAGTTCTTGGAAGAGGGGGCCGGTGCAAAGGGATTATAATAACGCTTGCTCGGGGTGGTGACCAAGAATGGGTTGGGGACAGTTACAGCTGCACTCTGCTGGTGGTCGAGCTGGGCGACGGGAGCGGAAACAGGCCGAGGTGGGATGGAAGCAGTATGGGACGCGAATGGGTTAGAGCGCTGCTGTGAAGAGCTCCCTTGGCTCTGGGTCAAAGTGGCATTGGCAAATGGGATAACGGGAAGCTGCTGGCTTTGTTGATTCTCATTTGGTGCTTCAGTCATGACTAATTCCGGGACCTCATTCTGACAGTTATCCTTAAGCCATCGGACCCAATCATCTGGCAGAGTGTGTTTGGGTACAGAGCCAGTCGCTTGACCTGGGGGAGTCCGGTGAACAATATTCGCGTCCGGAGGGGAAGCCTTAGCAGGGACATTCTCGGGGATAGCCTCAGGGAGAGGTTCGGTGGGTTCGACAGAAGATTCGGCGGCAGCCTCTATATCAGGACTTGCGGCGACAGGCTTGGTGACGACAGGCTCGACGACGACAGGAGTTTCAGCAACAGGAGTTTCGACAACGGGAGCCTTGACAGCAGCAGCCTTGACAGCAGCAGCCTTGATAGCTGGAGTCTTAGCAGCAGTCTCAATGTCGTCAGTCAGATCGACAGGGCTGTCAAGCGAAGTTCCAGCAGCAGGACCAGCGGGAGGTAAGACAGGAAGAAGAGCAGAGGGCTTGACAGAAGACTTGGTAGTGTGTAGCTTGACTCTCACGGGCTTAACAATAGTCCCCTGCGAACCCGAAGTGGTCCTCGGTTTCTTCCCATCAACGGCAGCCTTCTTCAACTTGGCCTCGAGCGTCTTACACTTTGTTCTAAGGGCCTGGTTGGCTGCGGCTTCCATCTGCAGACTTGCCTCAAGTCGTTCGGCTCTGTTAGACTCGAGCTCCCGGAGTTGCATAGCATCATCAGCCAGTTGCTGGTGGAAAATAGCACTTTCGTTGAGTCGTCCATAGGTTCCCTCGGTCTGGACGAGACGACGGCGACTATTGCCAATATCCCTAGAATGCTCTGCTTCGGCGGTGTCAAGGCGGGCTTTCAGCTTCTTCTGATCTTCAAGAAGGGCAAGGATATATTCGTGCTGGGTGTTGAAGTGCTTGTCCATCTCCTCCTGCTTCGAGGATTGACGGGAGTACCTCTCCTTGAGGCTGCCAAGTTCGACATTGGCGGCACGCTCTTCATCGGCGGCCTTATCCTTCTGGTTCTTCAAGTTCAGAGCGACCTGGCGCCGACCACGTTCGGACCTTTGGGCTTCCTGGCGTAGCTCATGTTGCTCCCGAACCCAGTCTCCTCGGCTTCCACCGACACGCTGTCGCTCTTCCACGAGTTCATGTTTGAGCTGGCTGATCGTCGCATTGGCCTGAGCCAGTTCGTCCGCCTTACCACAGGTGCAAATGGAAAGTGGTGGTCGCCGAGGAGGATGAGTCGTCTTGCCAGTGCGCGGAGAAGGTCGAGAAGAGCTCTTGGATCTCTCACCGGAAGATTTAACGTACTCGCCTGGGACATGACTGTGTTCATCGAGTGAGGTAGTAGACTTGGGAACGGGAGACTTTGCTGATTTGATGGAGCTGGTGTCATCAGAACTGGGGGAAGGTTTGGGGGGGTGAGGGGGAGGAGGGGGAGGAGTAGTGGCAGGTTCGGGGACGGTTTCTTTTGTCTTTGACTTTTCCGTAGGAGTTTTGCGTATCTCGGCTATCAGATAGCCAAAGCATATCCAGGCAGTAATAGATATTATTGTAGGAAGAGAATTTTCGTTGGAACTGTCACGGATAAAATCGGTCGCCAGAGCCATTGCCGCAACGAAGGATTGTGAGACTAGTAGAATGCCTTTGGCTACCCAAATGCGAAGTATTGGGTAAAGCACCTCAGCGACGCGTCCAAGCAACACAAGAGCCATTATAATCATGAAGAATGAGATTATGTCGCCCTTACTTATATCGTGTATAAATTGGAAAGGGGCCGCGATGAAGCCCTTCTCAGGAGTGGAAGACATGTTGACTTTGCGGTTTCTCAGTACCGCCTTGGAGTGAAGCGCAAAGAATCGGCCTTTATACCATGAAGAAATCCAGAGAAATGATAATGCTGATTAACGGCAAAAGCGAAGATGTCGAGAACGCAGTAGGAGTGTGTTGACGACTGCATTAATGGACAGGGAAGCGGAAGAGTAGGAAGTGAATTGACGCGAGGAAGAGAAGATTTGTAGAAGAGAAGGAAAGAAGAACAGTTGAAGATTTCATTATGTTCACATCATTATTGTTTGCCAGCCCGGCAGCGTTTGCTGCCAACTGTCCACAGTTGGATATACATGTACGTCACTGAACATTTTTGAATAGGAGAGGACGCGAGCTCACGGTCAGAAGGACAAAGGTGATGCCGTGAGCAAGCACAAGATATGAACATTAAATGAGTAAATGTTTAAAAGTTTGTGCGCATGTGTCCGTGGGATCAGGGTCAGTCAGAACAGGTTATCAAAATTTGTCACTTTCTGGCCTTCATGATGAATGTTTTGTTGTTTGTCCTTGTTCATTGTCCCTGTTCGGAAGTGCGGACGGACATTTTTCCCTGTCAGTGGTGCAGTACGTACCGTCCCCTGCCTTGAGCGCACGGGAAGAGCACACACCATGCGGACTCTGAGGCCACTGGTCTGTGCAGCGTTTCAGCCACGGCCCGAGAAGTGGACTGGGCACACCGCAACTGTGGCTTGTGGCTTGACGTCCTCCATTTCCTGTCCATGCCAATTGAGCATGGCGCGTGCCATTCAAAGCTGGTCAACCCGACTGACAGGTATTCACACATTTGCTCACGGGTCCGTTCACGGTCAGCGGGAGCTTGTTTGCTCCGAGTGAATCACATTTCCTACCATCACAATCACGAGGCTGAACTCTCACACGGCAGAGTTCAAGCAAAAAAGAGGACCGAGTCCCGACATTTCGGATTCAACGACGACGCACGAATGTTGGAAAACTGTATTTCAGCCATCATAGCTCAGACAAGGGTGAAAAGGCTTCTATCCGACGTACCGGCACCCGAAAAGTCGTTCTCTTCAGCTCCAAACTCAGGAACACTCGGCTCGGGAAAGGAACCAAGGAAAAAACCCCAACGTCATCAGCTCTCGGGCTCGGATTCAGCTAGCCTACAACTCCCGAGGGTCGGTGCGGATCCGCATTTGATTTGACAACTCGGGGCTCACAAGGCACACAACAGATGGGCATCGCGCGGCTCCAGGTTTCCGCTCCCCGTGCCTCCGCGACCTCTCAGCAAATAAGTAGGGGGATCGTCCCCCAGCGCGGTCCGGCAGGTGGAAATGATGATGGAGGTCGCACTTCCTACCATACTTGGTAAGCCAGGGCAAACGGCACAGCCAAGTCGCGGACAGCTAGGCCGGACTACGCCGTACTTGGTAGAGGAACAGCGCAAAATCAGGGAGGAATGCTCTGGCCAAGCACCCAAGGTATTTAACTTTGGACCGCGAACGCCACTGATGTTCGTTCTCCCCAAGCAGAAAAACAGCAGATTAAGCACAAAGGGGCGCTGTGTACTCTCGGGGTGCGCTCGGTCGGGTTGTGGGATAAGGGAGGCTGAGAGTAAAGATGGAATGAGACGGATGTGGGAGAACTACCGCACATGCTGAGCAACCACCGAGACCGAGAGACAAACACGAAAAAAAGGCAAGGTGGAGATGGGGCGAAGCCACCAATGAGAGGTCGTCTCCCCCAGACGGAGCGTCGGAGCATCCAGATCAAGTCCGATGTGGGCGTGTCACGGTGACCGGCATATTTCATGTTGCATGTCGCCTGTAGGTCCGACATGCATGTGATGGTAACGTTGCTAACTTTGTGAGGTGCTGCTCATTCAGATCTGTCATTCAAGGACAATGAGCCCATTCATGGCGGCATCACTGGAGCGGCCAAATATTATTGAGCCGAATGGCCGAAGTCACCGGCTTCGTTTTCAACAATACAGGGCTTTCAATTAACCAGTTTCCCGGGTCTTTGACCTTGTTCACATGACCCTGACCAAAGAAGCAACCGTCAACTCCGGACCGTTCAATTACCCTCCAAGGACAGGCGCGCTCCGTAACCAAGCACCTGAGCTCCAAGCCTTTCAAGCCATGTGGCAGTACACATCTGCACTACCGTGTTCACCCGAAGTCAGTTCGGCCACCTGAACGTCAACCCAGGATGCTCATTTGTATCAACAAGGGGTATTGTATGCGAAGAAGACGACTTGGACGAGAAAGAGGGTGGTGAGCTAGGAAGAATGGAGAGAATGGCGCTCGCCCCCAGATTCCTGTGATTCCCACGATCCCGGTTACCCGCCGTCCAGTGTGTCCTCCCCAGACGCACAGAGCCCCCGGCGCCAATTGCGCCAGATCAAAAAACTTGGGCAGAGGGCCTCGATGGAGCCTCAAGGGACTTTGTCCTCCAGGGGGGGACGCTTATTGTCCCGGAGCTGGCTGGACTTTGGCTGAGCGGGCCTTGGTCCCCGTCGAGTCCGGGCCTGGAATTCATTCAGCCACTCCAGCCAAAAGGCTTTGGGCCTGGTCGGCAGCCAGGCGGGAGACTCGGTGGGGTACTGCACTGTTGAGCTGTCGCAATAAATTGAATCTGGACGCCTCCAATTCGACCAGACAGTACGAAGCAAGGGGGGGTGCTGTCTTGTTGGACCGGTGGTGGTTTACTTTTTCTTCTTCCCGCCGGCCGCGGGCCATAGTATCTATCACACCGTACTTTCAGTACTGCGAATACGGAAGGAAAATTTGCTACGTTGTGTTGTCTCGTCTCTCGTTGCTTTTTACGTCTGGCCAGCCGATGCGACGGGTGGGCAGAGGCCCAAAGGAAAGGGGATTTGGGGGGGTGGAAGATGAAATAGCCGACAGATGTCCGTACTCTCCCGATGCTGATTATTTTTGTTCGTTTCGGCCGTGATAGGGCCGCCCGGTCTGCAGACGGGGGAACAGATGACAGAATGACGACGTTTGGTGAGAGTGATTCGCAGGTCTGTCATCATGGCTCCTCGGTGGTAAACTCCATTTGGAAGCCATGCCCGTTTGGATCTACGCGCAACCAGCTCCCTGGAAGACGGCGGAGGGCAGGTATTGTGGCAATTGGCAAACGGGACAGGTCTGGCAATCTGGGTCAACGGGGAGTGTGGACTGAGGAGGGACTGAGGAGGGACTGTGCAATGCGTGACGACTGCGACGGCTGGACAAACTTGGCGACTGGTGACGGAAAGTCTCCCACTTCACTCAACCGACTGGCTGACTGCTCGCTCTCGGTCTCTCCTCGCGTCATCGAGTAAAAAGTCTCAACTCGCAGGCTGGCACAAGTCCGTTTCCCGGTTCCCCACTCCTTTTCATCCAGACCCAGGGCTCATCCAGGGCTCATCCAGGATGTCAGGCCTCCGTTCGGACCCATCGGGGAACCGACTTACCGCTCCCCTTGCCCTGTCGCTGCCTGTCGCTGCCCTGTCTGGCCCTGTCGGTGCGCTGCCCTGCCCTGCCTCGCCCGTCTCGCCCTACCAAGAGCAGCGCCCAGTCGGGACAAGTCCCACGCCAATACCGCTTGCGCTCCGCTCGCGCTACGGCTCCCCAAAATGGTCCCGGCCTGTCGGGACCCTGACGAGTCAATAGAGCCCCCCAGGTCAGCATGATTGAAAACCTTGGTAAATAAGAACAATCACACCCCCGAAGCAAAGAATTGTGGCGGCAACTCTGCTGGACACATTTCTACCCTCCCTCCCTCTTCCCCCCCGCCGCTAAGTTTGACGCCCGAACGCCTCAAAGCTCCATCTGCCTTATTGACCCCGAAACCGAGACCGCGAGCTCCTCTCATCACCAGGCTATTTATTGATCCAACCCCCCGCCCGACCCAGGGATTCGGATCTCAAGCTACAGCTCTCCAACGATCTTCTCAACGTTGTCAACGACACGAACTGGACTGAACCTGATCTCATTGGTTGCCTTCACAAACAGTTTACAAGACAACATCACCCTCAACAACAATTAACACCATCGACACTTGATCAACACTTCCATCTCAACACATCACCGACATCATGATGCCCACTACAGTTTCCAAGGTCCCCCTCTTCAAGCGCAAGCAGCGCCGTCAAGAACAAGAACGTGCCCAGGTCGCCATCATGGAACGGGCCGCTCTCGAGGCCGAAGAGTACGCCAAGAACGAGACCTTTGAGTTCCTCGAATCCTGGCTCGAAAACTCCATCTGGGCCGAACAGATGGAGCAAATCTCCATCACCCGGGAAAACCTGCCCCCCTTGGACCAGCTCTGGGCCTTTGGTGAGCTGGACGAGGTCGAGGGTACCCGCGCCTGCAGAAGACTGTTCAAGGCCGTCGTCATCTGGGACGACCTCGGCCACGGTCTTTGGCAGATGCTCAAGAGCGACAGCCGCCGATCCTCGCGATCAAACGGTCACCAAGAAGACTACACTTCCGCCTACTCCAGCCCTCAGCGCTCGCGCGGCAGCTCGCCCTCATCGGTCGAGTCCCGCTGCTCCGAGATTGACTCTCCCCGACGATCCTCAGTGACGTCCTCCATCCGCAAGGGTATCTCCGCCAAGATGCCCATCCGTCGCGCCACGGATCCCCAGCCCTACGGTGTGCCCTCTTCCCAAGAAGCCTCCATCAAGTCAGCCAGCTCCTCCCGAAGCCGCCTTCACAAGATCATGAACCACGGATGCTACCCGGGCATGGCCAAGAAGTCCATGCTCCACCAGAATGACTACAACTAGAAGGGCGACGCCCGAGGTGCTGGATTTACTACTTATTGGATTAATGGCAAAGCGTGGCGCAAAGTCTGGCTCGGCTAGTCGGACGGGAGTACTCTTATTTCACACGGCATGGCGTTGTCGGGGGACTGGTAGCATTATCGGACTCATATGGAACCGGAATCAATGTAAAGGACTCGGAACGGGAATTGGAATGGCAAATGGCAAATGGCAATGGCAGGAACACGACGGGACAGGACGATCCCAAAAATTCTACTATGTACAAGGTCAATGGCGAATAGCGCACCCAGCTCTTCAAGAGCCACAATGAATAATGAATGATACCCATACAGATCACGATGCACTTGCCTGCCGCCTAATTGTGAGCATGTACTGTATGCAACACGAAAAGCACTCGGACATTTTTCCCATTGTTGTCTTTCCCAACCTCCATCAGATTTTCTCCTTTCTCCGGCCCGGATGCACAAGGCATCCTTCGCATTTCCGACATGTGAGTGTCCCGATTGGGCGAAAGGAAGCGAGACTCACGTGTCCTGACACGTGCTGAGCTCTCCGGGCTCGACGGAACAAGCCGACTTAAGGCCAGGCAGGTACTCCGAAGAGGGCGCTGATTCAGCGGACCGCAAGCAAAAACCTTATAGCGTTAGTTCAGCTTTCCGTAAGGCACTCTGGCATTCCACGGAGCAAGGCGACTTGGCGACTCGCCCTCGTCGCCGGGTTGGGTAGTCTTGGTTAGGCTCACGAACAAAGCCTTGCTAGCTGTTTCATCTCATCTGGCTTTTGCCCGTTAGTGACATTTCACGTCTTTCTCATTTCGCCCCGAGCCAATAGGAAGAGGCGTCTTGCTCGAATCAGCTCTTGTTCTGGTGGAGATTGCCTTGGCTGCATTGGGAATACCCTCCCCCCCTCCATGATGCTAACAATGGCCGTTCCAGACGCGGGAGCTGGTTAATAATGAGCTGATATCTTGGAAGATGAGAGGTTAATTTTTTTCCCCAGGCTACGTTACGAGATACGCGTGTTGTTTTGGCTGTTTCTGGTCAAATGGTGACAAAATAGTGACGGTCATGACAGGCAACGATTGTTTCGACTCGGTTACCGAATCCATCTTCAGGAATGTGATGCAGATCCGTCTTGGCGAACGGGGCATTTTCCGTTATCCCAAGGACCGCCGGCTCAGCAGGCAAACCGACCAGTGGAAATTGTCCAGCTACGCACGCTAAGAGGGAAAACACCATAATTCCGCCAAGCGAGAGCTGAGCGTGACATCCACTTGCATCACCTGTTCCGTCACCAAACTCATTCACGATGACAAGGAGAACTTGACAGGACATCGGTGCACAGCAAAATGGTTGAGACTAGTGGCGTATCAGTTCTCCTGGTTCTTGTCTGACAATCGAGGGGTTCTCATCGTGTTTAACTCCCAATTAAACATGTTCAATGAGGCATCTAAGCATATTATTTCAGCTTCTGAGCCGTTCAGTTTAGCTCCAGGGGTCCCGGGCGCCAGACCTGCATCCGCCCGTTGAGCTGAAGAGGTGTCCCCCCACCAGAGGGTGAAGGCATTTTGCAGAGTAAATTGAGCAAGGCGTTTGGGGGGGGCGCTTTCTGTTTCTCTTCCTCGGGAGTTCTACGTTCTTTTTTTCCTCGTGTATCGTTTTTTGGTGTCTTGTGCTCTTGATCTTGACCCGTTCGAGTGTATACTTCATATCGTAAGGCTGAAGTCGGGTCTTGGCCATGCATCACTTACACGGTCTCCAGCCATGGTTTCTACTGACAGGCCTGGCGGTCTTGTCCCGCGCAGAAGATGTCGCTTACGTGACGGATCTTGACATTTACACGCTTCTGGTATGAGACTGCTGCTGTTGCTGCTCTTGTCGATGTGATATCTCGATGCTGATCCTACCAAGGCACCATGTGTTGCGAGCGCGATATCCTACGACGTCTTCGGGATCACCTACTCAACGACTGCCTGCGGCGACTCAGAGACCAGCATGGAAGCTTGCGTATGTTCCAAATCTGCCGACTTTGAAAACATTTACTCGTCAATCTCCTCCGATGTCGAGTATAGCTGCGGCTCGAGCGCGACAGACGACTTGTGGAGTGCGTCCAAGGTGATGGAACAGTACTGCAATCAGGGTGACACGACTATTGCCTTCTCAACGCCGACTACCAATATCGTGAACAACTACATCACCGATCTTCCCGAGATGGCCTACTTGCCGCCGTGCGCGCAGTCGGCCTTGTCAGGGGCCGTTATGGACGCAGTATGAGATTATCAGGTTCCTGACAGCAGTTCCAAGCTGACTTGGGTCCAGGGATTAGACCGATGCCCCGAAGACGCCTCGCTTTTCGCACCTTGTGTCTGCAGTAAGAGCGATGTCGTCAAGGATATCACCGAGTCTATCGGAAAGTCGGTCAAATATTCGTGCTCTAATACTGAGGATGTCACCTCCGCGAGCATGTTTTACAGCGAGTATTGCGCCATGAACGAGGGAACCACATCTTTCGCGAAGCCAAAGGGCCCTCCTGGACACAGTCAGTTTCGCAGCTTGTTTTCCATTGATGAATCCTGACCAATTCTTATAGTGACGTACTACATTACGGCCTTGCCTCAATTCAAGTCGCTTGCACGCTGTGCCCGGAGCGCAGTTTCGTATGCAGTTCAAAGCGTAAGACGTACCAAACCCTTTTCTTTTACAAAGTTAACTCGTGGCTAGCAAAGCGCATGGTTATGTGGTAGTGGTCCCGAAGAGCTCGCCTCCTGCGTATGCCTAAAGCAAGGCATGTCTGGCTATGTTTCTAGCGCGTTGACCACCGAGGTTAAGTGGTCTTGCGACAGTACCGCTACCGCTGAGCTGTCTTCCGCTGTTTCGGTCTGGAATTATTACTGTAGTGCTGCTGCAAGCAAGGTTGTCGCAAGTGTTGCTGAATCTGTTGCTCCGACCTACTCGATCCCTGAGAGCGGAGCTGGGACGACGACTGGTCCTGCCGAAACAGGGTCTCAGAGCGGTTCAGATAGCGACAAATCTTCGGATTCTGAGAAGAGCGAGTCATCGGATAGATCTTCTAGCGACGATGACAAGGGAGGTGTAGGCGTGGTCCCGATTGCGGGCGGCATTGCCGGTGCAGTTGTGGTAGTCGGCCTCGGTCTCGGTCTATTTTTCTTTATGAGAAAGAAGCGTCGTCAAGCAGAGCAGGGAAACAAACTGCCTTCAAATCCTCCAGGATCCGAGCATCAATACAACGGTAAGCCGGAGTTGATGGGTAGCACGCAACTGGGGGCCGCTCCAGCTCCGCCAGCAGGTACGCAGGAGCTATCATCCGGGCAGACGCATTTCCGGCCTGAGCTCGACGGGGTGATGAAGCCTGGCATACATCCCGGCGTCACGGAGCTCCCTCCAAACTACACGAGTCCCCCGCCGCAGGAGGGATACTACGCTGCTCCTCCTCCTCAGCATGCATATGGACACCCACCGCAAGCCGGATACGTCCCGTCGCCGATGACACCTCATGGGATGCAGAGTCCTGGGGGATGGGGTCAGCAACCTTCGCCGCAGTCGCAGCAGCCAGTGTACGAGTTTCCGGCTCAAACTGCGCCAGGTGCTCAGCGGCCCGCTGAGAATGGGAATATGGGGTTTCAGGGCGGTCCGGTGGAAGCATATGAGATGGACGCGAACGTTGGGAAATGGAATAAGTAGTGATTTGGGGTTGAATAGTGCCATATGGTGTGTTTCTTCTTTTGAGCCGGCGTTGATTGGTTTTTTTATTCTAGAGAGCTGCTGAGAAGTGTAAATGGCATGTATATGTTGGCTAATGGAAGCATAAGACACCTCTACATACCTACGTCTCAAAATATCCTAAACAGACTTTCTTGATCTGTCTACGCTGTTAAGTTCTTCGAAATGATGGCCTGCTCAATCTTGAGTACAAGCTTTAGGCATATCTGCGGGGTTTTACGGTATTTAAAATTGAAGTAAGCAGTCTGTTTTGTGTGAGAATCGGTTGTCTCCTCCAATTCTGCGACGTCTTCATTTACCGTTAGGCGTGTTAGTACAGATGGGTTTCGCGTAAGCGCTGTTCAGGCGCATGCAACACTCCCTGGCTTGCTTCTCTAGAAACCGAGAGAATTTTAGAAGGGAGACATAATTAATCTCGTGATATATCGAGCATTGGAGAATGCGACATTGTTTTAATGCCGTCACGAGGTTCTACAAGCTGCCAAAGTGAACATCGAGAAAAGTCTAGGGTAGGTAGAACTCGCGGACTAACATTATCGCGGGAAAACTTAGCTCGAGGAAGGAAGCGCGTCACACTGGCGCATCCATGCGGCAGGCGGTTACGACGATGGTCCGTGCGCGGTTGCTCCTCCAGGTCTGAGTCTGGCTTTGTTGCTTCCAGAAAAACAGTGGACTCGTTGTTCAGGCGCGAAAAGCTCCAATTTCTCTGCCTCATCTAAAACACCACCTTTCCATCCTTTGTTCTGGCCGCGACAACTCTACGCTCTTTCTTCATTTTACAAATCGAAGCCATCCATAGGGGACCAGCGAATGACGGCATCTGCATCTTTTATCCAGATTTTTCGGTGCTAAAAGGGGACCCGAAGCTGCGGGAATGAGAGTCGCGTTGTCGACTTGAACGATCTTCGACCATGGCGGCCGCTGATGTGGACTTTGGCTACATCTCTGGCCACCTTGGCCTCGAGCAGCCCGTCTTGGTGACACTGACTACCGAACCGACAGTTGATCTTGTCGCCACGTTGTTGCAGGCTGTAGCTGCAAAGGCGCACGAGTTTGACACTTTGTATTCGGACAAGCTTCAGACTGACATCGAGCTGGAAAATGCTATTCGCAGCTCCGAGACGCGATCGCAGTCCTTCAAGGCGACGGCGGACAAAGCTTTGAAGGATGTAGAGGAGGCGAGACAACAATTGAAAGATGAAGGTGAGTTGCCCTTGGATGCGAGAAGGCCTCGCTTACTGACTTGTCCTCCCGCAGAGACGAAACGTCAAACCTCAGAGAACGAACTTCAGACCCTAAGGACAAAGTACTCGGACCACGAGGCCGAAGTCAAGGCTCTGAACGACAAAATCGAAACCCTGCAATCGTCGAACCGTACCAACTTGAGCATCATCGAGTCCAACAACAAACGTGATCAGACTCTGACCGAAGAGTTGACCAAGCAACATCAACGCAACGTCGAACTTTCTCGAGAGATTACTACCCTCCAGCAATCCGAACAGAATGCCAAGGGCCAGCTCAACAGCGCCAAGTACCGCGAAGAATCGATACAGCAGCAGCTCGACCTATCTCGCAAGAACAGTGAATGGCTCGAGAGCGAACTGAAGACAAAGAGCGAAGAGGGGCTCAAGTATCGAAAGGAAAAGGGCGCTCGAATCGCCGAGCTTCAACGACAAAATGAGGATATCAAATCCGAGGTTGATGCACTCAAGCGAACCGAACAACAACTCCGCGATCGACTCGAGGCTATGCAAGCCAAGGCCGAAGATGCGCTCGTTAAGCTTCAGAAGCAGGAAGGCGCGCATGCCACTACGGTCGAAAGTTACAAACAGGAGCTCGAGAATCAGCGGCGATTGGTCGATATGTCTGATCAGCTCAGTAAAAAGCACCAAGAACGCGTTCGCGAGCTTGAAGCCGAGAAGGAGCGACTCAAAGATAATTACGAGAATGAGCTCCGACGTGTTCGAACCGAGCTGGAGTCGGAGCGACAAGCCACTGCCTCTCTGGAGGAACGAATCCGTGAACTTGAATCTGAGATTGACGAGCTCCAAGTTCGTCTGGAAAGCGGCCCGCCCCCCGTACAGTCAACCCCCCAGACCCCTCGAGCGAATGGGTCGCTATTTGGCCGAGCCGCCTCACCATTCGCAACCCCTGGCTCAGTTCGCAGCAAGTCTGCGATTACGGCCACCCAGGCTATCGAGCAGCTGTTCCAGGTTAAGGGCCAGTTAGCTAGTGAACGACGACGCAACCAGCAGCTGTCCGAGGAGTTGGACAACATGATGAGTGCTTTGGAGGCAAAGGCTCCGGAGATTGAAGAACTGCAAGCTGAATCAGAAACTCTTCGAAGTGAGATCGCTCGCATGTCAGAACTGTCACAGCAGAGCTTCGAAGAACGCGATACTGCTCGCAGAGCGGCAAGGAAGGCTGAAAGCAACTTGGCTACCGCACAGAAAGAGACGTCTATCCTGCGAACTCAGCTACGAGATCTGGGCACGCAGATTCAGATGCTCGTGTTTGACCGCTATGCAATTGACAAAGGAATCGACCAGCTTACCGACGAGGAGAAGTACCGACTTCGCCAGCTGGAGAAGGGAGAGACGACCGAGGAAGCCCTCGCTGATTTGTCTGATACACATCAATTCATCACGCAGAAGCTGGTTGTTTTCAAGGACATCAAGTCTTTGCAAGCGAAGAACGAAGAGCTCATGCGCATTACCCGAGAGCTTGCAGAGCAGCTGGAAAGTGAAGAGGCATTGGCCGCGAAGCACCAGGCAAAGGAGGATCATGACCTCGTTGAGAAGCTCCAGCAAGAGCTCACCCATATGACGGAGGAGGCCAAGTCAATTAAAAACACAATGGAGAGTTACAAGATGGAGCGCGACATGTTCCGACGCCTTTTGCAGCAACGGGGCGCCAACGGAGAGGAGGCCTCGATGATGCGTCACTCTTTAGATGGCAGCGGCCGATTGCCTCTGGTTAGTATCGAAGCTGGGGAGCAAGCAGAGACTTTGAGTGAGGCTCTTCGCAAGCTTCAAGGGGAATACGACAGTTTCCGAGACGCCCAGGATGGCGTGCGCAAGGATTTACGCGCCCAAGTCGACAGCCTCTCCGCAGAAAAGAATGCCCTGCAGACTGAGAATGTCAAGCTGCATGGCGATGTACGAATTGGTGATGAGAGACGCGAGATGTTGAACAGCAACTATGTCGCTTTGCAGAACGAGAACCGAGAGTTACAGAAGCGAAACCAGGCCCTTTCCGAGACTGCGGCAAAGCAGGACATCCGAACCCAACAGGTGGCCGAGGAACTCATTGAGGCCAAGGGCTTGCTTGACAGCACTCGAAACGAGACCGCAAACCTCAAGGCAGAGAAGAACCTTTGGAAGGATATTCAAGATCGACTGAGCAAGGACAACGAGAGCTTGATTGAAGAAAAGAATCGACTTAACAATCTGCTCGCTACTCAGCAGTCTCTCGAGAATGAGCGCAATTTATCGGAATCTGAGGCTCGACGCAAGGCGCAGAGTCGAATCGAGAGCCTTGAGCAGGAGCTCAGTGACACTCAACGCAAGTTGTCCTACGAGGTGGACGAGACGAAGAAGCTGCAACTTAGAAAGGAATACGAAGCAAAGGAGGCCCAAAAGCGAATCGACGAGCTGATGGCTAGTCTTAGTCAGATCCGTGAGGAGCATGTCAGTGTCAAGACCAGTAGGGACCATCTGCAAGCCCGAGTCGACGAGCTGTCCGTTGAACTGAGAAACGCCGAGGAGAGAGCTGGCCGACTTCAACCCCGACCAACACCTAGACCTGGCGCCAATGCCAACAACGAGCAGCAGCAACAACTCGAAGCCGAAATCCAGGAGCTCAACGTTGAGATTGCCGATCTTAAGCGTGACTTGGACATGGCTAATACACATCTTGAGAACGCCAAGGCTCAAGCTGAGCAATTCAAGGAGCTTAGTCAGGCAAATGAGGAGGCACTGGAGGATCTTCGAGCATCCCAGGAACAGTACCGCCAAGAGACGGAGAGTCTCATTCAAGAGAAGGATGCAAAGATTAAGGAGCTCAACCAGCGCGCTGAAGACGTGTCATCTGAACTTTCACGGTCCAACACTGAACTCTCGAGTCTGCGCGATTCACAGGGCGAGGTGGCCAGACGATTTGAAGACGAGAAGGCCATTCTTGAAGAGGAGGTGAAGCGGCTGAAGGAGGAGAGTGCTCGACATTTGGAGGCTACGAGATACCACCAGCAAGACCTCCGTGCACAGGCGGATATTGCTACCAAGGCCCAGCAAGATTACGAACAGGAACTTGTCAGACATGCCGAGGCCGCCAAATTGGTTCAGCAACTTCGTGTCGAGTACAATGAGCTGAAGAGCGAAGCAGCCTCACTCAGATCAGAGGCTGAGTCTGCCAAAGTCACATTAGCTCAAAGTGAGTCTTCTTGGGAAGATCGTCGCCAACAGCTGGAACAAGAGATGTCTGAACTCAAGACCCGACGTGAGGATGTTAATGCCCAAAACAAGCTCCTCCATCAGCAACTGGAGGCGCTTACCTCACAGGTGTCAGAGCTGCAGCAGAAGCGAAGCACGGATGGCGAGGGTGACGAAGCCATGTCCCCAATTCCCCTAGGAGATGCCACCGAAGGACTTCGTGAGTTGAATAGCTATCTCCGTCGCGAGAAGGAGATTCTTGAGGTTCAGTACGACTTGAAGACTGGAGAAGCCAAGCGTCTTCAACAGCAGCTTGAATATGCCCAGTCTCAACTAGACGAAGCACGCCTCAAGCTCGACCAGGAGCGAACGCAAGCAGCCGAAAGCGGCCGCACATCTATGACGCACCAAGATCTCATGGAGAAGCTCACCGAACTCAACCTCTACCGTGAGAGCAGCATGACCCTTCGAAACGAAAACCAGCAACTCAAGGACCAGATTCTGGAAAAGAACGCCAAAATCGAGGAGATGGAAGGCAAGGTTCAGCCTCTTGAAGCCGAGATTGACACCCTCAAGACCCAAAAGTCCTTCCTGGAAGACGAGATCAAACAGATTCAGGAAGATCGCGATCGCTGGCAGAAGCGAACAGAGGGTATCTTAACCAAGTACGGCCGTGTGGATCCTGCCGAAATGGAACAGTTGAAGGAGACCATCACGTCCCTGGAGGCTGAGCGTGATGCCCTGAAGCAAGGGGAACAACCTCTCAAGGACAAGGTAACGGAGTTAGAGACAACCTTGGAGACGGAGCGTAATAACTGGACAACATCGCGTGGCAGACTCATCGAGCAAGCTAAAGAGCGGTCAAGAAAGCTCACGGGAGAGAAGAACGAAGCCATCCAGCGAGCCAACCAGGCCCAGGAGGAGCTGGACAAGGCCAAGAGTGAGTTTGAGGGAACCAAGAAGCAAGCCGAGGAATCCAATACACACAACTCAGAGCTTGAGCATCAGATCCAAAACTTCCGCAAGGAGATCGAGGAGCTTCGACGACAGGCGCAGACAGCTCAGGCCGCCCCCATTCCTGCTCAATCCACCGAAGCATCTGTTTCTACCGAGGTGGTGGCTCAGTTGGAACAGCAGCTTGCCAACCTGAGAAAGGACCTCGAGGCTGTCAACGCTCAAAAACTCGGAGCTGAGCAGCAGCTGGAGAACCTTCGCGGCGAGCTTCAAAAGGTAACCTCGGAACGCGATGAGGTTACAAGAAAGTTGCAGGATGCAATCCTCTCCAGCACGCAATCGATCGACCAAGCGACAACTCCTGCAGCACCGGCCGAGACCCCTGAGGTAACAACTGACCAGCCCGTGTCTGGAATCTCTGAGGAGGAGAAGAAGGAGCTCGAAGCGCAGGTTGCAGCTGCCGAGGCCAAGGCTGCCGAATTTGAGAAGAAGGCCGCAGAAATCGAAGCCAACATGCAGCAAACTGTCAAGGAAAGATCTGACAGAATGCGAGACGCTCTGAACAACAAGCTTAAGGAAACTCGATCCAAGATGGAAGAGGAATACAAACACAAGGACGAGGATCTGAAGCTCAAGTTTGAGCAGGAAAAACAGATTTGGCTTGCGGAAAATGCCATCGCGAAGCCAGCACCTACGACGACAACACCTGCACAGCCGGCCGACCAGCCTCCAGCTACGCCTGTCAAGACTGATCCCAGCATTCCACCTGCAACGCCAGCGTCGGCTACCGTATCGGACCTGTCACAACTAGACGACCTCGGTATTCGACAGTTCCTGTCTACCAACTCGACTGTGAAGAACATTGTCTCAGCTAACATCAAGAAGCGAGTTGAAGCGGAGAGCGCCCGCTTGAAGTCGGAGTTGGAGTCCTCTTTCAAGAGTGAATACGAGGGCAAGATTGCATCAGCTAGAGAGCAGTCACAGCTGATGGAATCGAAGAAATCAACGCTACGTATCAACATGGCGGAGAATAAACTTAGAAGCGCTCAAGCCAAGATTGGCGTGGTGGAAAAGGCTGCGGTCGAGACGCCTCAGAAGCCCGTTGTAGAGGTGTGGGAGGTTGCAAAGACAGCACAGCCTGCTCCAACAACACCGGCTTCAGCGGCGCCCAAGCCCGCACCGGCCAGGCAGGGTTCTACGGTTGGGGCACCGGCCTCTCCATCTCCAAATCTGCCTCGACCACCGCAGCAGGGTGGCCAAGGCGGAAATCTCCCTCGAGCACCACAAGGTGCGAACCTCCCGAAGCCCCCGCAGACTGCTCCGGCTGCGGCAGCGACTGTGGCACCAGCTGGCAACGCGATACCGACAGCCGCGGGACAAGCACCAGCCGCAACGACCGGACTTCCTGCCCCCAAGACGGCAAACCCGTTTGCCGTGACTGCTAACGGCACCAACTCGGACGTATCTAATCCATTCGCTCCCAAGACCGAGGGAGCGCCAACGCCGGCTCCGGCACCATCAAACCAACCGCATCAACAGACGCAGCAGCAGTCGCAACCCCAGCAGCAAGGTGTACGATCAGGAATCCCCATGCCTCGCGGAGGTGGTCGAGGACGAGGTGGTGCATACGTGCCTCCTAGCCAGCGTGCTGCTAGCGGATCTCATGAAGGCGGCTCAGCACCAACGCAGGGCGGCGGTCGTGGAGGAAGAGGCGGCGCCCGAGGTGGACGTGGCTCTCTCAATCCTGGAGCCAATGACTTCCAACCTGGCAACAAGCGGCCAAGGGGAGATTCGGAAGCCGGTGGAGGGAATAAGCGACCAAGAGGAGCGCATTAATGGGAGAGAATGAGATAAATGGGAATGCTGATGGACGGGCTGTACTACAAAAAGATGTATTTGTACTTGTGGGTGAAGGTTTGCAGGACGAAGCAAAACGGAGAAAGCCAGAGTCGCAATGGGCATTGATTTAGGGAAAGGATGAGAAGGGAGGGGAGTACTGCAATTTGCTGACGTGGATACTTTGACCGACGTTCATACACAATATTATATTTCATTATGTTCCTTACAAATCATTCTTGATTCTAATTTGGGATGCTGACAGTGTGTGATGCTTGACGAGCATGGTGTCGCGGCGAGCGGCAGTCCAAGCAAGATGACATGGTTAACAGCCTTGGGGCCGCCCTCGAGAGGCCCCCAAGCCAAGCCTCCTGCAGCTTAGTTACAAGGAACCTAATGATGGGCGAATGATCCAGCTGTCACCGGTACTAACCTGCCGCTGTAGAAAGATACGACGTCATGCATGGCATTCGATCTGGCTGACGGATTTCGGGAAGGATTAAGCTCAAATACAAGCACACGAAGCTATTCCCAATGAGGTGCAATCCAGCGCTCAGTGGAGTTGGAGAGCAGAGATCTGGCATTGTGGTCGGCGACCTGTCCAGGGTATTTGGAGCAGCCTTTAAGCCAAGTATGTCTGCCAAGATGGAGGGCGGATTTATAAGTAGGGACCCAGAGGTTGATGATAAATATGCGCCGAGGGCAGCGCTTCTTGCTGCGTTGATGAGACGTCAACTCAACTTGGGCATTGTGTATTGATCATGCCTGGCGTGCCTTCGGGGAAGGGCTGTAAAAGCTGCAGGAAGCAGAAGAAAAAGGTCCAACTGAAGCATTCGTGTCCTGTATTGTTGATTGGCTGACACAAGCAGTGCGACCAGAAGAAACCCTCGTGCTCGAGATGCGCAAGACTTGGAGTCCCCTGCATCGGCGCAGGCCAGCAACGGTATACGTTCAAGTCGGTGCACTTTGATGTCTCTAACGGCGTCGAGAGGCCGCTCAAGCAGACCGTCATCAGCCACAAGACGATCCTGCTCCGATCTCCCAAGAACGAGCTGGCCGTTACCGCGAGCATGTTTGTCGCTGCGCTGGAGATGTCTGACCTCAGGTTCAGCCTCGGCTGCTACGGCGACTTTCTCAAGCACATCCCCAAGCGGCTTGGGCAGAGCGACGCGCTGGATGCATCGGTCAAGGCGCTCGTGGCTGCGTTTCCGTTTCACTACACGGGGCAATTGCAGCCGGAGGCGTTGGCGCATTACATTGATGCCCTGAAGGCGCTGAGGTTGTGTCTCAACTATGGGGATGGGAAGCTGTGTGCCGAGACGATTTGTGCCATTTACTTTGTCATGATTTGCCAGGTGAGGACCAATTATCCTCGAGAGCAACCGTGATAAGATTGGCTAATGAGTTTGTGCCAGGGATGGTTTGGACGGTCGGATGATCATGTGAGAAGCCATGGGGAGATTTTGGCGCATTTGACGAGTTCTGCTATTGTGCAGGAATGGAGGGGGGACTTTGAGCTGAGCTTGCTTGAGACACTGTTTGTGCCCGTGGTAGGTCATGCGATGATCAATTCTGCACTTGATTTAAATCCTTGCTGACATTGGTAGATACTTGAAGCCATGGTCAATCCCATCATCAGTCTCGAGAGCTGGTCCATCAGTCTGCTGGAGCCATACCTGCCTTCCAAGACTGACTACAAGACATCAGAGCTCCACGTTCCGAGTATGGAGATTCAGAAACTCGTCCGCATGCCCGAGTTCTTCCGCAGTCCCGAGCCGCGTCTCTCTGAGATCAAGTCAGCCTATCAGGAACTCAGCGCCGACCGACCGAGGATTCGTCGACGTCTAGATGAGCTTGCGAGGAACGGTTCGTCGCCTTCTGATCCGAGGAGCGACGTTGGATATGCGAGCGATGCGAGGGTTGCGCACAAGCTCCAGGTCGTTCATGCGGTGCTGCTGACGGTGGTGACGGCGCTGAACAGTCTTTTGAGGACGCTGGATCCGACTAATGTGAGGTTGCTGGAGGATGTGAATGTCTTTTTGGATGACATGGTCGTGTTGGCTATGCAGGCTTCAAAATATCGGCCGTTGGGGGCGAGTTTTGTACCGCCTTGTTTGGCTGCAGTGGTGAGTCTATCCTATTCCGTGCAATATTTTATTCTCGTATACACGAACGAGAAACAAAAGGCCCAAGACTTTATATATCTGGCTCGATTGGCTCTGCCCATGTCACTGCTATTTACTGACCACGTCGCAGTGGGCGACGACGGACGGCTTATCCAGGCAAGCCGACCTGGAGAGGCTCATGCTGGAATACCAGCCAGACTTGCCGCACATCAAGTGGATGGACCAGGCAGTGTGGCTCAACTCGATGCACCAGCTGCTCCTGCAGCAGCTCAGGGGGTCGCCGGACAGTCCCTCGACGGACATTGACTTGACCCAGCTGAGCCAGTCGCTGAGCATCAGCATGGTGCATTGCAAGGCATCTTTTGGCGCGAGCGGGAGTTGTTTGTTCCGGTGATGAAATGGGTAGAATAATGGATGGAGGGTGAGGTAGGGGAAGCGCAAGATACGCTGTTGGTTCGTTTGCGTTTGGGGTCGAGGCATTTGTAGCCATGGGCTTTACTTGTAGCTACTGAATGAGCCAAAGACGAACGACAAGCACTAAAGGATGAACGAGCCAATCAATGCATTAGCAATTGTATAAATGCCACTATGTTGGTGAAATCGTCGTCAACAAACCCAATGTCCATTCCTGTTGGTTCTTGTTTAATAAAAGGTGTCGTTGAGCAAACTAGACAAGCGAATGAGGTGTGCACCTCGTTGGCCCGGTGGTAACAATATGTACCCAAAGGCAAGCACGTCCTTCAACAAACAAGGCGGGTTGGTGGAGTGGTCTAACACGTGCGACTCAAGAGTTCATCTTGATCCCTTAAAAGGATTTCGCATCTCGAGAGAGGCGTGGGTTCGAATCCCACACCCGTCACTTTTTGCTTGTTTCCCCCATTTTCTTTTTTCTTTTTTACTCTTATCTATCTTGGCAATATGGCCAGTCTCACTCATTGTGCGCACTCTTATTATCCTGTCCTTGGAGAGTGTTTTTTTTGCCCGACGGTTAGCATTTACTAGGTAGGCGGTTGCCGCTGTTTCCAAAGCATCCATCCATCCCCCCAAGTAACTCAGGATCGCCATCATTTACATGTTCTCCGTACAAAGTGCTCCGTCAATAATTGCATCGTCGCCTTGGACACGCGACTGCATTCTTGCCTTGAAAGCCGCTGTCGACGAACTCGAGCTTGTCAGCGGCTCGAAAAGCCCCCGGGAGACATCGCCCATAGTAATTCCGGTGCTGTCGGACACATCACTCAATTAAACCCCGAATAAATTTGCTATCAGTGGAAAGGCCTCTTAGCCATTGATGGACATTTGATCCGCTTGTGTAATGATAGAGAGGGACCTGCTGCGACGGCACAAGGAGGAGATTCTTAGTACCTTATCCGATGTTGCAAGTCAGTCACTATCCTCCCTACTGTACGTGACGGTGTTGGTTCACTTTACGTACGTACGGAGTACTTCAGCACCAGATACCGCAACGTCACTTTCTGGCATCAGGCAGCTGAATGACGTTACTTTTCGGGCATCAGTACTTGCTGTATCATGCACAGCAAGTCAAGGTCATCCCCCAAGGAGTGCGTCTTAATTGGACAGTATAATACCCCTCAATTAGGCAACCAACAACTCATATGCTGTGCCGCAAAAAGCAGCGCCCGTTAGCGCGATACTGGGCCACCAAAAATGTACAAATACTCCTTTCCCACCCGACATTTGTCTGCACTCATCCTCAACCCAAAAAATCTGTCAAAAAGACAAAAAACATACAACAGCGGGGATTCGCTGGTCGTCACCGACCCAACTACTAATCCGCCCCTCACCGGCTTATCTATGGGAGAGCGGACGGGATCCCGAGTTCTCCGGTGGGTATGGTCGTATGTGAAAGAAGGTGCAGCGCAACCAGCTTATATCGACGTGGGGCGAGCATAACTCCACATCTTTGTCCGGATGTCTTAAATATGGCAGACCGACGTGAGAGAAGTCACAGGACTTGGTAACATGCATTACCTACTTTACTAGAACATTGGAATTTGTAGATTTCTAGTTTCCTCGCAACTGGGCCCTGGTAAATTGTGTATCATTAATCTCACCGTATCCACGACCTCTAAGTGGTTAACGATGACCCAACCCCGTTGCTTCCGCCAAACCAACAGTTGAGTTCAGATAAGTATGCTGCAACACGTGACGTAGCGGGGAAATGGCGAACAACTCAGCAGTCCACGTAGTCAACCCCTTTCCTATATAAACCTCCACTTGACAATGAAAAGTCGGACAATCGTAGTGACCTTGGCTGTTTTGTCTGCGATTTTCCTGATTGCGGGCTTTTTTGAATACCGAACCACGTTTCCCTTTGCACCCGCCGCAGCCATGAGCATCACACACACAGTGCTCTTCCAGTTCAAAGCTGACGCCAAGTCGGAAGACGTGAGGGCGGTAGGTTCCGAGACGAGAGAATCCGATAGCCATTCGGATACATTGCTGACTTTTGCTGTGACTGTAGGCCACTGCCCGTTTCCTTGACTTGAAGACCAATTGCATCCATCCAACCACCAACTCGGCTTACATCCTCTCCTTGAAAGGAGGCAAGGACAACTCCCCTGAAGGCCTTCAGGTATGACAACATTGTTTTGAGCTGGAGCGTTTACTTACCTGTGAGCTTTAGAACGGGATCACGCATGGCTTTGTAGCAGAGTTTGGTTCTGCCCAAGATCGAGACTATTATGTCAAGACGGACCCTGCCCACCAGGCCTTCGTTAAGAGTCTCGATGGTCTAGTGGAAAAGGCTATCGTGGTTGATTTCTCTGACGGTGTCTACTAATATGGTAATACACATGCTTCAAAGAGGAAGGCGATATGTAAGAAAGACAAGTTTAGATAGATGGTGTTGCTAAGAGTAAAATTTCAAGAGAAGATGCATTGGTACGATATTTTAAATTATAAGCCTATGTGAAATAAATATACTGGGACTTGGTCTATAGTTAAGGATTGGTGCTGCCTTAGTAGAAACGATAGTTGCGAAGGGCTTTGAAACCCGATTTTGTGACTGAAATGAGTGTCTTCCAAGTTCCCTAAGGTCGGCGTCAGTAGCATTGAGACCTAAGATTAAATTGATGTCCAGATAGAATCTGTTTCAACCTTGGAATAATGTTCCCATGCAAGTATATCCCAATGCCTCACTATTCATTCTAGTCAACTTGCAGAGCGTCTTTACATTTATATAAGACAAATTCTTCAGATAAGCTCCCTCGGTAGTAACTTGTCACTTACATACATGTAAGAAGCGTGTTTGCGTCGATATTTAAAAGTGCGAAAACAGAATCGCTTAGAACAACACATCACCTCTCGTGGGTAATTTTGGGTCGTTCCCTTTTAACGACTTGCAAATGACTGCTTGAGTGATGAACGTCCTCGTTATCTTCATCATCTCCTCATTCGCCTTTTTCACTCATATATGGTCTAATAGGCTGATTGACAACTATTATTAAAGGTGTAAGAAGAGTGACTGATCTCACGTGCAGGTAGGTCAGCCCCGATGCGGACAGGTGAACCGAGCTCCAGCATAAACAGGAAGCATAGAGTACATATAGGTACTTATACATGCCCCGTGGGGGCAATTTATATGCAGCTTATGTCTACACTGATACACTTATGATCAAAAGACCCCGATCTTATGCGCATCCTCTCCAATGTCCAGACCATGTGCCGGCAACCACCAAACCGCTAGGGACAGACCTTCAGTCGGTGTCCGCCACCGCCCCCAAGATAGCAAGCACATCGAGGCCATTTGATAGGCCGGGCCGGGCCGCAAAAGGGCAGGGAAGGGAGTAAGCAGCACACGGCGCTAAAAAAAAAAAAAGTCGATTTCCAACGAAGACTGGACTGGACGCTGCGGGGGATATATGCAAGGGCGGACTACGGTCTGCCGAACAGCCAGAAAGGCCTACACCGCACTCAGCTCAGCCCAGTCAGAGGCGAAAAAGAAAAAGGAAAGAAAAATCTTTTTCCTACCCCTCATCTCTTCTTCACTTGCTGATTCCTCTCCTGCTTTCCCCCCTTCTCTCACTCATATCTTCATCCCTGTTTCGAGAAGGCGGTGACTGCCTCCCCCCCGTCAGCCTCCTGGAGTCCAGGCTTCCCCGGAACTTCCCCTCCACCTCCGCCGTGTCCCTCCCCCTCGTTTCCCCTAGTCTCGCCCTCGGGGGGCGGAGGTCGCGCGCTGCCTAAAATCTGCCTTATCAATAGCCCGGGCGCCCCTCCCTTCCCACCCCCGGATCCCCCGCCAGCACCCATCTCCCGCACACGCGGTAGTCCTCTCCTCCATTCCTTTTTGCTATCCCTCTATACGAGAGCAGGAGGAAGAGGGGGCTCTGTTTTGCTTGCGCTCCTTTCCTGACGGCGGACCTGAAAGGAGCCTAAAGGAAGATCCTGGAAGGAACCGAGCCAACCACGCCCCTGTCCATTTCAATGTCCGGGTCCCGAATGAATCACGGGGCTCTGTTTCTTTCTTTCTGATGGACACCCGTCTGCCGGCCATACAACCGGCAGCCAGCAGAGCGCCTCAAAACGTGCCAGCAACACCCAGATTCCGTGCTTCCCTGGCCTGCACGCCCTGCCGGAGCAAGCACACTAGGTGCGATGGCATCAAGCCCGTGTGCGAGAACTGCCAGACAGAAGGCAAGACGTGCATCTGGCCCATATCAGGTCGAGGCCCCAAGGATCCTTCCAAGCATATCCAAGCTGCCAAAGCGAACAAGGCTCTTGTTGGCCAGCACCCGAACCGCCCCCTCAGCCTCACGACAACGGCCACGAGACCAACACAACCCGGTGCGCAGCGCTCCATCGTAGGCCGCCAGAACCCAAACCGACCGCCCGTGAAGCCAGGGCCGAGGTACTCGCGAGCCAAGATCCGCGCGCCGGTGGCTTGCATCCCGTGCCGGTCCAAACACTACAAGTGCGATGCAGCGCTGCCGGCGTGCGCGCGGTGCCAGGACGTGGGCAGGGAGTGCACCTACGTCGACTCGTGCCGCGGCATCAAGGACCCGGAGAAGCGGGCGATGATGAGGGAGGAGGCCATCCTCGCTGAGAGCGAGCACAAGATCCAGGAAGAGGCCAACTACGCCAACTTCACCCTCGGTCACTCGCTGGCATCTGAACCCGGGGCTGTGCCGGTGGATCCCCCGGCTGACACTTCCAAGCTCAAGGAGGAGGGCGTTTCGCGATCGGAGGAGTCGCCGTCGCATCGGATGAGTTTTGCTTTTATTCTCGGACCTCAGGTCCAAGAGGACACGGTGTATGGGTAACAAAGGACAGGTTAAAGGATGGCTGGGTTTTTGGGGCAATGGGCACCACAAGGGGAACTTGTTGGTTAGGGTCGGGTTTTACATGGCATGAATTATGACTGGGAAATGAGTTTAAAAACCTGGGAAAAAATAAATGACTATAGATGGATACATTGGGACTGGGAAAGGAGGAACAGGAACAGGAACATGGAATTGGGATTGGGATTGGGATTGGGATCTAGCGAGAAACAGCGTACCACGAATTGATGACTTTGATGGATTTAGTTTCAATACTGGGGTCAATGTTTCCCTCTTATGAGTGATGGCTGCTGTAGGTGTTAACGAACATGGTACCTTGTGGTTGAAACCAGCCACCGGCCAGATATTGTTGATTGATGCGATTCTCCTTACGGGATGCAATAAAATATAGGTAAAGAGACGACGTTGAAAGACAGTTTCGAGTGGGCTACGGGACCGAATAACCCACGAACTTAAAAATAGCCCACAACCTACTCCGTACTCGGCTACTAAAACCTCCTGGAAGTTATTTGCGGAAGGCTTCACGTAAAACTACCCCTATATCCGTTGGTAGTCCGTAGTCCGTACTCCATATCGAAAACGTGGCCCACTAACTCCCTCCGTTGCTCTTCAATTCAATGTACCTAAGTCGGGTGAGCCTCCTCTCAGCCCGACAGCTTCAGCTCATGGTTCTCAATGCAGACAGAGCCCCCTTACCCTGCGTAATCTGAATGGCGAGAAGGAGTGTGTGTGCTTACGTAGCCCAGGTGGATTTATTTCCGCGTCATCCCGAATCCTGGTTTAAATCCGTCCCTCATTCTCCCCGGTTCACCTTTTGTGCATGATTCGTCTCCGACGGTCTGTCGCTGCCAAAGGAGCGAAGAAAAAGAAGTGGCTTCGGGCCCGAAATTTTAGGGTGACCGCCGTCGAGCCCGTGGACCCGATGGCCTTGTGGGGCCGGACGGCCATGGCAACGGTGCCGATGGAAAATGGCTTTTGTCCGACGTTGATATAAAGAAGACGACGGTTCGAGGCCAAGAAATGAATTGGATCTTGGCATCGATATCAAATATACTCCTGCTCACCAAGAACTACTACAAACAACAACTTCTCCCTTCTTCCACCAGCAACAAGACCTTCACTCTTACTCTCTCACCCACCATGGCATCCCAACCCTCCTCCTCCAAAGTCCTCATCGTAGGAGCTGGTCTCGGCGGCCTCGCCTTAGCCCAAGGTCTCAGGCACGCAAACCCGCCTGTTCCCTTCCAAATCTTTGAGCGCGACGCCTCCTCAGCTTTCCGCGCCCAGGGCTACCGGATCCGCATCACCCCCGAGGGCGCCGCAGGTCTCAAAAAGGTGCTCCCGCCTCGTCTCTGGGACGCCTTCGAGACCACCTGCTCTCCTGTGCCCGACAGTATGGGATCCAGGCTCGACGCTCGTTCTGGAGAGCCTGTTGTGTGGGCGAGACCGCCCCCGGCTGCTGGAGGCCCGATGCGCCCGCAGAATAAGTTGGCTGGGGAGAAGTTCTACAACGCTGATCGGACCGTGCTGAGAAATATCCTGCTGAGCGGGCTCGAAGAGGACACTGTCTTTGGGAAGAAGTTCTCCGAGTACAAGGTTAACGAGGATGACTCCGTCACGGTTCAATTCGACGACGGCTCAAGCGCCCAAGGTAGCGTGCTGGTCGGCGCAGACGGCATCCGTTCAGCGGTCCGCCGTCAGCTGCTGCCCGATTTCACCCTCTTGGACTCGGAGGGCCGAGCCGTCTTTGGCAAGACGCTGATCAACTCTGACATCCGCGACGCGTCGGCGAAGCTGAGTGAGGAAATGTGCCTGGTCGGCGAGGGTCCAGACGCGAGCATCAAGATGCTCTGCGACTCCATCAAGTTCACTGATCCTGGGCTCGACGCATCCCTCCGGTCCAGCTTTCACGTGCCTGAAGACTACATCTACTGGGTCATGGTGTTCCGAAAGGACGTCCACCCGCGTCAGGACTCTTCCATCCTCCGTCTCACGGCCGCCGAGTCCCGCCAGCTATCCCTCGAGCTGAGCGAGTCTTGGCACGAGAGCATCCGCACGGTGCTCTCGCACCAGCTCGAGGAGGCCACGTCCACACTCGTCCTCAGCACGTGCTCCATTGACACCTTTCTCAAGCAGTGGGAGAGCCTCGAGACGCCCAACGCGGTGGACGCCGGCCCGGTGACCTTGGTCAAGGGCCCCGTCACCCTCCTCGGGGACTCGGCCCACCCCATGACGCCCGTGGGCGGCGTCGGCGCCAACACGGCGTTCCAGGAGGCTGCGGACCTGAGCAAGGCCATGAGCAAGGTTCTTGCGCAATCGTGGAAGAAGGCGGATGCCATCATGGCGTACCAGGGCTTGATGGCTGAGCGGGCCAAGGACGTGATTCATCGCAGCCACATGGGCGGCGGACACTTTTTCGGGATGCGACCTATTGAAGAGTTGAAGGCGGCTTCCTTTGATGGTTGAACGAGGAGTTGAGCGCTTTGGACGTTTTGTTTGGACGATTACTGTATAGTACTTGCATCCCATCTCATTTCTTATCTGCAGCTGCGTTTGAGAAGATGACATTTAGACAATTTAGCTTGCTTTGACAAATTTATGGCCTAAACGTGAATATATTTAGTGAAAACTCAATGAAAAGATTTGACATCAAGGTAAAGTGGGATAGATTGACAGCCTGATCAATTAATTCTTTTGTATTTACTCCTTTCCCCAGCTTGCATCATTCTTGAACTTACCCACTGCATGCCTGAACATGAACCTCTGCCAATCATCACTGAGTTTGAGAATAATCTAATTTCAGCCAAGAAGTCAAGATGTCATGATTCTGAGGCGATATACCAACTGCCATAGTCACTCTCAAGGAAGGGACTTGGGAAACTGATAGGTCTGGTCGAAGACTCTTGTAAACCTTTCTACAGCCCAGTACTGTTTTCTTCTCCTTCTATTTGCCCACCATCTACGAGAAGTTGGAGTATATTTACTTTACGCTAGCCTGGCCACTGGTCGTGCTCCTGCTGGCTCATCAGTGTACCTCTCGCTCACTTCCAGTTCTCTGCTCAGGGGGGGTTTCGTGCAGGAGAATTCAGGTTCTTCTTAAGCCCCGAGTATTCTGTTCTTTTTGGATCTTATAGTTTTATTTTTAATGAAGGTAACAGTACTTGAATAGTGAAATCTGCAAAGGTGCTCCCTATAACCATCTGTCAGCTATCAGGGGCTAGCTAGGTAGCGGAACACTGAGTTGAGTCTTTCAATTTGGGAAACTGATGGTATTTTCGATAATCTCTGTAAATTAGGCAGCTGTTATTTGCCTATGGGCAAAAGGGACAACAAAATCTCAACGTGCTCGATGCCGTCCGATTTCCTCGTCGCTTCGAATAAACAGTGGCTTGTTTTCAACCATAGAGATAGGTTCCAAGATTCTAGTTGAACCTTCAAGAAATTCTCCCAACCCTGGACGCGACTGATTGGGTCGATAATGGACCGCCTTTGACATCAAAGTCTCCCTGTAGGCCTTTGGGTCTGTAAAAGAAAGTCAAGGTTTACACGGATTAGCGTCTACGCATTGTTATCGTTATTGACGTCACTGGCCAGGAACCAAAGCATCTGGGATATTTGATTTGCTAATTTCGAGCTCATGAACGTCCCTACTGATGAAGTCGGGATTACTCCTGCCTATTCCAAGTCAGTTTGTTAATCTTTAATGGTGGTATAGGGTAAGGCAATCCTCCTTTTCATTCTTATAGGGAGTATTTATACTCGAGACGTAAATCCGTTTGAAGAATCTTTTTCCGACTTTCCTCCTTGCAATCCTTAGTCATGTAATCGGAACTTCTTGGTTATCCTTATTGCTTCCCGCACTCCAATCCACTCGAGTATCAGGTTTCATACTGGCAAGATCTTCACCCTATTACGCTACACTCTCACTCGTTCATCACTGACACTAACTCGGCTGACCATAAGTTAACGAGAGAGTCCCACCTCTCCCTCCATAATCAATACCAAGACGACTGCCGCTGCCGCCTTGGCACGATCTGCTCAGGATGCAAGCATCGCGTAGGCGCTTGAGATTGCTCATCAGAACCCGAACTGCCCGTCAGACCCGATCATCCGCAAGATTCTCGAAGGAGCTCTTTCTACAACCTGGAGCAAGGTGCAGGCTTAACTGGACTCGTATGTCATGACACCTGACGAGTTTGCTGTCTTCAACTTCTTCTAGTACCGGCCTGTCCGTGATAGGACCGTGGCAAGCGCTTAGAAGCGACATTGGGACAATGCCCTAGCTTGATTACTTGCCAGGATCATCCCATCCGCCTTCCGTTTAGAGACGTGTTCCCCGATCCGAACTATACCTTAATGATAACCTAAACATTGATCAGGGGAAGAGAATTTGGAATATTTTCCTGATTGGTTACTTGTTATATGAACGATATTTATTCCGCCGAGTAGGATACGCCTCGTAGGGCTCAATATTTGACATTATGCCATGATAACCAACTTAAACCATACTATACAATGCTGTCAGTATTATTAACTGCCTCTCAGGGCTGAACAGGCTTTAGACTCACAACACATCGATGCCAAGCTCTCCTTTTTGCTCCATATCCTCCTCTTCCTCTGTCCTTCTTGGACAGGGTTGTCCTTGATTAAGCTTTTTCTCTGAAGCTCTCCTGCCGGAGCCTTCTTGGCCCCCAGTCGGCCAGGCCCACGGCAATCTCGAACAAGACGGAGACTGTACGGAGTACTGAACGGAGTATCGTACGGAGTAGGGAGAAGGAAGCAAAAGACGACCCGAGCCGAGCACCTCGTAGGAGCCTAGAACAGTATAGATATCTAATCCAATGAAGTCATTTCCGCTAGTCCAAACCTGCTCCCGTGGGCAGTCAAACTCATCACGCGACACAATGAAACAAGACGGCGTCCCTCAAGGACCATACGCAGCGAAGGAAGGCCACAGCACTCAGCCTCACATGATAGTGCATGAGGGCTAAGCGCATACTAGACAGCATAGGAAGGCATCATTGTTAGTGCACCTCCAACCAGGTGTCATAAGACGGTGCAGCAATTTCCGTTCCACTGCTGAAGTTGACAGCAAATTTGTTATTAAAAGATGCAAGTACATAGGCAGAAACACTCATATTTTACTCAGGAGCAAAGCTGCTATCGCTTATCATGCAGTCGGCGTTTTCGACGATCCGGTTCGCCGTAGCGACAAACGACTCGCCCGGGAATAGTAGAACCAGTCCCGATATCATACTATGCGCCCAACTTTGACATCTGGTGATTTTCCGATTCTGGAGTCTCGTGTCCTGATATCCGCTTGCTAAGATTATCTCCTGAGCCCCCAAAACCGGGGTCTGGGCGAATGCGAACTCAGCAATTATACATAGCACTTGGGATTTAGAGTCTCTTTCGGTGATTTCCTCCCTGGTACTACTTCGTTTACGTCGTATAATTACTGAGCCATGCTTTTGATACTGAGGGCGCTTGGGCGCGTATCCATTCGGCGCAATCCTTTCGGCGCAACCCTCTTGGCGCTCCCGGAGGAGTCGGGCGGGAAAAAGCCCTATAGGTTGTGAGAGACTGGCAAGTGGGCAAATAGGATTAGCAACCGTTCACGATTCCGATAAGAATCCAGATACGGTGTAGTTTGTATCCATCTCTGGGATTGAGACGGGAAGCCCCTTGTAAGCTTAACTCCTGTTCCAATAAGCTAGATTTCTATTTGGAATTGTCATAGTGAATCCACTTGTTCACTTACAGAGTATCCTCGGAAGCATAAAGCTCGATGTAGACGCTCTTGCAGCCATTGTGAAGGTTTCTCGACATCTGCCTTGTTCTTGCCTCTCGGATTGTACGGCTAACAATCTTCAGAAATGCAGCTCTCTCGAGTTGCAGCCTGTGGCGCTGCATTGTTTACATGGCAAGCGCACGCCAACTATGTCTTCTCCCATTACATGTACGTTTCCCTTTTCCTGCGGTATAGCTATCAGAGAGAAAGTCTGGCTAACGTAGATGCAGGGTCGGAGATTCGACCAAGGAACATAGGCAGCAAGACATAGATGATGCAGTGGCTATGGGCATTGATGGGTTCTCCCTTAACATTGGAGACCCATCCCAGGACTTTGTCAAGTCGACATTGGACGATATGTTTGCGTACGCGGCTGCAACATACCCCTCTTCATTCCTTCTTCACTTCTCCATGGATCTCTGGGCTGCCGGAGACAAGGATAAAGACGCATTCGACTACATTGACTTGCTGAAGCAGTACATTACTCATGATGCCTATGAGAAACGTACTGGTGATTCGAAGCCCATGGTGACAACCTTTTCGGATGGTGCCATGATCAATGAGACAGTCCAGCAATGGAAAGAGGACCTAGGGACCGACATCTTCTTCATTCCCGACTTTGACGGCACCGAAGGCTATTACGAGGCTGCCGATGGCTGGTGGTGGTAAGTGATGTTCTTTTCTCCCGGGTTCCATCTCTCTGTCGAGGCTGCTATTCTGACTCGATTGGCAACAAAAAAGGTACTGGGGTGACTTTGTCGACGGTCTCTTCAGCTGGGAGGCTGGCTGGCCTGAGAGGGTTGGCCTTGGTGGCGAGTTTCCAGGTGATATTGGTCCCGACGAACCGCAGATGGATGCCTGCGCGAAAAACGACAAGAAGTATATGATCAGTAAGTTAACTTCCTGGCTCTCTATTTGAGGAAAGCTTCGAGTAATAACCATGAACACTAGACCTCAGTACCCTTCAGTACAAGAATGCATACAACACCAGCGTCTATCGGGAGGGTGGCCTGAATCTCCCCCAACGCATGGCCAACATCCTGGAGCACCGATCCAAGATTGACTTTGTCAACCTTGTCACTTGGGTAAGTACACGTCTTAGTGAACGGTTATGAGACGCTCTTTTGGCTGATGTCGACTAGAATGATGGACCTGAATCGCACTACATTGGCAATTTGTGGACTGAGCAAAACGAGGACAAATTTCCTGCGCTCTACGCCACAGAGAAGAGAGCGTCTCACAAGGGATGGCGAAAGCTCATCGAGTCCTTCAACACGGCATACAAAAACTACAAAAACCATGCCTCCGATATGCGGCCAGCTTCCGGGGAGAGCGTTACCGGCGCCTTCTGGTACAAGACCATTCTCTCGAGCGTCACCTGTGCACTCGACCCTGGTGATGATTACGACCCGTCCGACGAGACTGCGCAGTACCTTACGAAGCCTGATGGATACGAAAACGCCAAAGACGTCTTGACCTATGCTGTAGTCCTCCCAGACGGTGCAAGCGGCTGGTCTTTGTCGTTCCGCAGCGGAAGCGACAGGAGCACCGTCACTGGACTTTCAGCCGGGCTCAACTTTGGCCAGGTCGATCTGAGCGCCGGAGCCCAGTCAATGGAGATCTTTGACTCGGACGGCATCAGTCAAGGAACCGCCGTCGGATCTCGATGCGTCTACGATAACCTGTGTCCGGATTGCGTGTATAATCTGAACCCGCAAGTGGTAGCGTTGGGTGATAAACCCGAGGGCGACGTCACCTGCGACGAATACTGTGATAACAGTACCATCGGGTATGTTTGAGGCGCCCGAGATGCTCCTGACTCTACAGCAAGGCATTTGTACTGACTTTCTTGTACAGTGACGGCGAAGACGACGATCCCGATGACAATACCGACTGCAAGGGTCTCGGCAGCGCGAATGCAGAACTTTGCCAGAGCTCTGATACGAAGACAGCCACCAAGTGGAAATGTTTCAACATAGGAGGGTGGCTCGTCTCACAGTAATTTGCCCTCCGAGTTTTCTACGTTCAATGAAATTTGAAGTGCTAATGATGTACAGGACGACAAGTTACGTTACAAGCTCGCAGTTCGATTTTGGAGGCAAGGGCCTTCCTGAAGTCATAGCTACCTATAACGGGATGCTCCAAGACAACGCGAAGCATTGGACATGGGACTGTGCCGATGTTACAAACACTTGTTCTATTTCTAATCTCGACGACGAGGATAGGTGCGAGGACAACTATTACCGTAACTGGGCCCTTATTGCCATGCAGAACTTTGCGAACGTTTTACAAACTTTCCGTGAAAACTTGCAAGATGCTTACATTACAATTGGCCTTCAAAGCGGGAGCCGGCTAAGCATGTATACCAACCTAGACGAAGACACGGATGACAATGACTCCATATTCTCTTCAAGTGCGTGGCTCAGTATAGCCGGTGCCGCCGTCGGAACATTTGGCGGATTTGCTGGCCCTTCAGGTCCTGCCATTTCTGTGAGCAATCCTTCACCTTCAGTCTCTTCCACAGCATCGAAGACGGACTTGTGCTGACTATTTTATCTCCCCTCTTTGTAGACAGCGGGAAACGTTTTGGGAATCGCTGGAACCATAGCCGGTGATTTGGTAGATGAAGAAGACCCGACGGCGATCACGGTGCAAACCTGGGCCAACATGACAGGGAAGATGGGAAGCATCTACGAAACAGCGCAGAAGGCTGTCAAGAATTACTATACTGAAATTCTCAACACCCCTCCACCAATGGCTACGGAAGACAACGATTGGATCTACCGGAACACATCCTTACCCCGTCTCCTGGAGAATGGACTCTTTATCGATTGGAAAACCGCAGACAAGTCGTCCAACGACTCGGCTTTGATCAAAGCTATTGCCACTGCACCTCTCATCAGCATGCTTTGGACCTCAGTATCCAATGCCTACCTTGTCAAGATTACTGACGGCCACTTTGCCTGGCCAGACGCCGACCTCGAGTGGCGGCCATGTGACCACAAGGGAAACTGGGAGCAGAAAATGAACATTGACGACTACCGCGTGTGCATTACTCAAGGTTCAGATGACACACAGACGGCGTACCTATTCGTGAGTCTACCCGCTGATCTATTTCCGTGAATGAAAAGGGCTTTCTAACATCCGATAAGATGATGTGGACCGGTGACGTGACGGATGCCGATGCCTACTTTGAGCTGAAAGGTCTAGATAAGATTGAAGCTGATATTGCTTTGACGCCGGAAGACGTCGTTCGGTCCTCTATCCAGACGCAGGCTCACGCCTCCAAATGGGCCGAAACTGATGTCAGCAGCTTCTGGAAGGGTTACACCGAAGGCGGAGAGACATTTGAATCCGGCGACTACTGGCGATACACGCAGTTCAACCTTCCCATCTGCGACATGGATGCCATGGACATGGAGGAGTGGTATTACTGCGGCAAAGGGTCGGCCTCGGCGCACGAGTGGAAGCAATGCTTCATCAGCACCATGAATGACTATTGCTTGGAGGCGATGGTGCTGAATGGGAATAAGTGGCCGTATGAAGGAAAGACGACGGATGATCAGCTGGATGTCGATCCTAACTAGACCTTTGCAAACCTATGTTTAGTCCTGCCTCTAATTCGCAACGATGATAGGGGAAATGAGGTTTCTATGTATATATACAATTATTTCTTTGCAATATCGATGCCAGTGGTAACTGATTCCCCAACCATCCCCTGCCATGGAGTCGTTGACTGTAAATATCACACTACGCAAGTACACATATAGGAGCTACGATAGGTAGCATCTACGAGAGGGTATGCGTAAAAGAGTTGATAGAGCTTAATCTGGTAGTATGGTATATTGGTATGAGATAGATAAGTCAAAGCCTGGAATGAGACCTATTCCGCATTCTCAACTTCATTGGCCTCAGGGTACTCTCCCAGTTTCGAATCAATATGACTCTCGTGAGCGTGCTGGTGTGGCTCGACTGTTCGGCCGCCTTTGGATGTGAAGACTCCTCCAGTAATTCCACCTTTGCTGAATAACAGCGGAATATCCTCAAGCTCGATGCCCTTTGTCTCGGGGTAGAAACAGTACACAATGGGAATGAAGAAGGCGTTGAGAATAGCAAAGATGATGAACGTGCGCCAGCCAATATTTTCTGCAGTTTTTGTCAGCTCTGCATCATGCCTTACTGAAGGATGGAGTACTCACGAAAAGAGATGGGCGTGATCTTGACCACCGCAAACACGGCCATCCAGTTCCAACCCGAGGCAATGGCTTGCATTCGCGTCCGGATGCGAGTCGTATTAATTTCCGAGGGATAGAACCAAGGCACGGGGAGCCAGCCAACGCCATAAAAGAGCTGGAAGATGAAGATGAAGGCTGTTGCCCCATACGCGGCACTTTGTGATCCTATAGAAAGCAGTATGGAGACCATGACGAAGCAGAAGCAGAGACCGGCGGAGCAGATCATGAGGAGACTGCGTCGTCCGAAGCGGTCTATGAGAAAGACGGGGATGGCGGAGCCGACCAGGTAGGTGCACTGCGCGGCGCCCCCGAGGATGAGGGACATGTTGCGGCTGACGTGCATGTTGGACTGGAAAATGGTTGGCGCGTAGTAGTTGATCATATTGGACCCCGTGAACTGCTGGCCGAGCTGGATCGATATGATGATGAGGAGACGTCGAAAGTTTTGCGTCTCGCCCCATGTGAAGAGTTCCTTGAACCGGAACGGTCCGCCTCGCTGCTCCTCTTCCAGTCCGACCTGGATGTCTAGTATGGTTCGAGTGACGTCTTCGTGGTCTTCGGGTTTACCCTCGAGGGCGGCGATGACTTGGCGGGCTTCCTCGTGCCGGTCGTGCTGGACGAGCCAACGGGGTGTCTCGGGCAAGCCGACGATCTGGAGACAAAGGAGGATGGCGAATACAGCTTGAAAGGCGAGGGGAAGACGCCATTCAAGGGAACTGTCGGTGAAGTTTGTACCGTAGTCCATCCTATTGTGACAGAATTAGCATATGTAGTCACTTGGCTAGGATGGACTAACCAATATGCAATGACAACTCCCAATATTGTGACGGTGCCCTGTGTTGTGAGTAGTGCCCCTCGAATAGATGACGGAGAGCACTCGGTCTGGTAGACAGGAGCAGTGGAAGAGTTCATGCCATTGCCGAATCCAGTGACGATTCTTCCCACCAGGAGTTGAGCAATGGTGTCAGACGACGCGAGAATTGCGGCGCCTATAATCATGATGAAGCCGCCGACCATTAGCATAGTTCTCCGGCCAAACCTTTCACCAACAAAGTAACATAGAATGGAGCCGAGAACACAGCCGATATCGTAGAGACCGGTGATGTTGCCCTGCATGTTTGCATCAGGATCGTCAAAGTCTCTGGCGAACCGGTTCTCGGCGCCGATGATTCCTGACATGACGCCTTGGTCAAAGCCTAGGAGGAGGAATGCCTGACAGGATGCCAGAGTCACGGCGGCGACTAGGGCCTTGCCGCGAAAGTTGTGCTTCCATAGAGGCATGGTGTTAATGGTGCCTAGATCGGGATCTAATGACAATACTACTGCAGAATTCGAAAGGGTATTTTGCAGAGCAGAGTCTACCAGGTATTTAAAGGCTTGGAAATCCCTGAGACATGTTCCGTAAATCACTAGTAGTTACATATCTACGGCCCAAGGGAGTCGGGGCACCTTGGCCGAAGATGGCGAGCTCCAACATTGCCCCAACAACACATCGGGACGACAATAGCACGAAAACGCGGGGATCTGGGGGAAAGCATATGGAGTCCCCAGAGCATCATCACGATTGTTCCTTGGATATAAGATAATATTCGGTGTTGAATTGACGCGAGGTGGAGAAGAGGATCAGCACTCATGCCACTCCGAGAGCTCCGGTGCGGTGTTTGTCTTCGTAAGACGGCAGCGCAGGTCGGTATATTGGGACCCGGAAATGTGTTTATCATCCTTACCCCAGTTCCCCAATATTATTACCCCATGGGCAGAGATGAGCGGAGTAAGTTGTTTGTGATTGGTTTAAAGAGTCGATTCTGACTGAGAGACGCGGCTCCGCGAGGCCGTGACGTTCCATGAGGATTCAAAGTGTGGTTGGATGCAGGGCTAACCCGGCGAGGTCAACCCGGATGGTCTCCTGAGGTTTTACGAGGAGGGAGAACGGAGTGACGGAATCTCGGGATTGTGGGAAGTCGCTCGAGTCAAGGGACTGCAGCAAAACTTGACTGAATGAGTTGGGCCATCCGTGTTTGCTGACTGTTGCATGTACTGGCTACTCATCCTCGATATGAACTCGACCGCTATTTCGAAAAGAACCAGACTTGTTCGCTAGTCATATGATCTCATTTATCCCAAAGATATATCTTCTGCGAAGTGTTTCCATCATCCTCATCTATCATGCACCCCAAGTAGCAACCATGATGCAACATTTACCCAAGCCTCACCTGATTTTTCTCCGCACCGAGTCATGAATCCATTGCTCGTCTGGGGTTCCCCAATTCCCCAGTTCTCCATCCCCGCCCTCTCCAATCTCACCACGCGTTCGGGCCAGTGTGTGGGATGTGATTCCGCGTACCGCGGAGCTTCCTACCTGCTTGGTCATGCCATCCTGCGGCATCGGTTTAATAAGTGTTTGCGTGGGGAAGTTGGAGAAGTGGCAGGATAATGAGTTTCTCTACGTGTCCAGTATCAGTGCACCTTCTAGGTAGGTTCTAATTGGTCCATGATACGCTGAATTTCTCTGGCGAGAAGAGTGGTGCCTTTACAGCAGAGATATTCGACAACCTTGTCCTGACTGTGCTAGGCTTAAACGGCTGGATGAACCTCCTGCCATTAGTTGCATGAAGTGAGAAATAGTAATATTATACATAGCTGATTCCCCTCTCCCTAACATTTTCGAACATTTACGCGGTCTGACCTCCAGGTAAGCTTCATCTTAATAACAACTTGGCAACAATAAAGGTATAAAAATCCAGACATGTTGACAACAGAAAGCTCCCATCAATAATCCAATGACCTGCCCCATCATGTACTACTCTGGACGTCCTATACCATGACAGAACTGACAATAGTCTAGCAACACCCACTATCATCCTTCTCATTGTCGTCACCGCAGCATCCTCCGCAACCGTCACAGCAACCATCACAACAGCCGTCACAGCCATCGCAACATCCCCCGTCGTCGCCGCAGCAGCCTCCGCATCCGTCACAGCAGCCATCGCAACAGCCGTCACAGCAATCGCAATCGCAGTCACAATCACCTCCGTTATCATTGCTGGCTCCCGTGTCTCCTCCAGAGTAGCCACCTCCTGTCTCAGGGGGGACATATTCTGGCTCAGGCTCAGGAGAAGCATAGCCCCCTTGGTCCTGGTTTGGGTCCCAGCCACCGACATCGCTTGGAGAACTTGGGACCGGGCTGTTGTTGTCGTTTGGATCCCACTCGGGATCATACCCATTGTAGCTTCCGTCACTGCTTCCGTCGTTGCTTCCATGATCGCTGTAGTAATTCCCGTCGCCCATGTCGATGTTGGTGGAAGACTGGTCGACGTTGGTGAAGGATTGATCAACGTTGGTAAAGGAAGATTGGTCGATGTTTGACTGATCAACATTTGTCTGCGAGAAGACGTACATGGCGCCAGCACCCGCGACTGCTCCAGCTGTACCAGCAGCAGCAATCTTGGCACCGTTGTGACTACCTGTTTGCTTGGTTGCTGCCTTCTGGCCACTGGCGGGGCCGCTTCTCTGACCTGAGATTTGTCCCTGGGAAAATCCTTGTCGGTGTCCATCCCGCTGCCCGGCTCTGTAGCCTTGGTTCTGGCCCTGCTGGAAGCCTTGGCTTGAGCCTGCTTTGTGGCCTGCCTTGTGACCTTGTTTCTGCCCAACCCTTTGCCCAGATCTTTGCCCTTGTTTCTGACCGGCTTTGAAGCCTAGAGTCTGGCCAGTCTTGTGGCCTTGAGCTTGCCCAAACTTTTGGCCTTGGGCAAAGGCAGCCTTTTTAACGCGCTGAAGTTCAGCCATTTGCATGCCTTGATGCGGTGCGGGTTGTGTACCAACAACAGCGGTGCGAACGACTGCTTTTGGAGGAGCTTGAGGGGCGTAGCCTCCTGGTCGCTGACCTTGCGGATGTTGACCTGGCAGATACTGCCCTGGGGGACGCTGACCCGGAGCAAGTTGACCCTGGGGGTAAACTCCAGGCGGGCGTTGACCAGGAGGGTGTTGGCTCGGAGAGAACTGCCTTTGAGGCTGCTGCCCAGGTGGACCTTGACCTTGCGGCCATCGTCCAGCTGAAGACTGGGCCGGCGGTCGCTGTTGTCCTGGCTGTACGTTTTGCACTGGCTTGCGGCCCTGAGGGGTTTGACTCGGGCTCGGCGACGGTCGGGGAGCGGAGAGGTAGTTGGGCAGTTGATAGCCTGCCTGGTTCTTGTTGTACGGTCCTGGTCTGATACTCTGTTAGCCAAGGGCACGCTATACAGCTATATAGGGACATGGGAGTGAAAAGAGTAAAAGTGTAGTAAAGGTAACGGGTGTAAAGGATGGAAGGTCATGTACCGTGACATCTTGGAAACGCAAAGTGCAAAACGAGAGTGACGAGTCGAGTTTGTTGGCGAATAAACAGTCCCGACGCCCACAGCTTTATGAAGAAGAAAGACCCTTAGCCCTCAAACAAAAGACGCAAGAGCACCATGAAACCAGGAGAAAATCTTGCAGAGCCGCATCTTCTATATAGCGATGGAGTAAATTTACAGCCTTATTTTTCAGCCCCCAATCTGCTCCGCAGACGTGCATCTGGTGCGTGAGACGATTAATTATAATTCACAGCCAAGACTCAGCCGCAGCCAATGGCCCTTGCAAGCGCCCACTGCCACCCCCAGTGCGGCTGGGATTGGCATCAAGCTGCCCCAGAGTTTCGTTACTTCTTTTGCGGTCGACGAGACGGCCAAGCCCGTGCCGCTTCTCCACGAGGAGCACCATTGTTCAGTTGAGGCTTGAAGGATCATCTTCAAAAGCCACGGCCGGGCAAGATCTGCCCCTTCGACTTCAGCCAGCATGCAGCAGTACGGGGAAGTAAGCATGCTAGTGCTAGCCTTGCTACCCAACATGCATACCGAACGGCGCTCGATTACGGCAAAGGGATGAAAGCGCCGAGTAGCAAATAAGAATAGGAATAAAGTACTCGGCCGACAGGTCACTGACTCTCTCGGGGAGGACACCTCGGCGACCAGTCCCTAAAATAGCCCCCAAACAGCCCCCAACGGGTTACAGCACATTGTCTAGTCTCAGCATTGCTGCTCACCCTGCCACTCCAGAAAGCACCATCCTGGCTTAGATGCGACAACGATCCACTAACCTGCACAACTCGGTACCGTGAAAAGCGTTATGAATGTCCTCTTTATGCGGGCAACGCAGGATGCGAGTCTTTACTGGTTCTGATTGGTGCATTTACGAGAGGCGACGGAGAGGACGAGTAGGAGGTTGGCTTTGCCGTACTGCTGCCTATAAAATGCTTGGCATTTTCATATCCGCCGTCAAATGACCTGAAACTTGCACAATTGAAAAGTGCAGCTTATACATGAGCATAAAATCATTTAACCACTTTTCATTTGTTGTTTACGCGCCCGTGATGATGATGGGTTCCTGTGCTGAGACGAATACATGAGAACACACGTAAGACAGCGACAACCCAATGGCTGATGACTTGTAATCAATGACGTGAACAAATCGAGTACAGTGTTTTACTTCAACAATATTTAGCACAAACCGAATATGATTTGCACTTGAATAACCAGCCATGCTCACTTTGGCGCCCACTGGTTGTTCCTAAGGCTCCTAAGAATAGGATTGGCTGAAGATACGACTGGGAGTTATACTCGTGATGGGTTAATTCCATTTTAATTATCGTATACATACATGCCATCATAGGTATGCCATCTCTGAACGAGTAATGTCTGCTACGAGCCTCATAAGATGATCTTTCCTTTCTATACGGGCTTATCTATGGAGATCATGGTTGTCAGCTTGGATTGTCTATCCGTGGGATTTACTTGACAAACACAAGCACACATAGAAAGGTAAATGATAGAGAGAGATATGGAGAGCTCGTGAGAGATTAAAAAAACAAACTGTTCTTTGAAAGCCAAACTATTGGCGATACAATCTTTATGAAAATTACCTGTCTTTCGTATGTTCTATATGCGCAGTACTCGATGTTTTTTAAATGGCTATTGAAATCAGGAAAGATGATATTTATACTAATTAGCACAGACTGAACGTGGTCGTAAAAATTGTTTCGAATTTCCCTTGATTTGAAATTGAGTATAACTGAAATAAATACATGTGACGCTATCCGCTTGTGCGCCTGTTAAACGCCGCACTCCATGGCCATATCTTACAACATTCATAAGGACCAAGCAAATCTGTCAAGTGTTAAAAAATGATCTTGATAAATAACATGTGAAATCGTACATACTTGCCGAGACTAGTGATTGTCCGCCGTCTATTAAGAAATATTCCCATAATTCATGTGCATCGTGCAAATTTCGAGATCACAACCCCAGAGAGAAACCGCGCAGACGAGAAGTGAACATCACATAAGTTCACCACCAAAAATAGCTAATGTGAATGAATTCTTGTTGCTCTTTGAGACTCATTATGGGTTTGCTGCTGGTGAATCTCGACATAGGGTGTGACTATCGGGATTGAGCCCGTAGCCTCAATGCGAAATGACGATAGAACAGAGGTCATATCTGCGAGGAAGTGAAGGATTTCCATGATGATAGTAATGAGGAGAAGAGAGTGCTGATTTTATGATAAAGCATGAAGAAAGCCGTTCCTTGAGCTAGAATGTCGTGTCCATATATATTCTTCCCAGCCCATAACTTTACTCCTGATTGGTAACCGGCCGATAGCGGCTGTCACGGAATGGCATGTTTTCAGCCCAGTCTCCTCACTCATTGATCTTCTGATGATCAAATTCGCAAGGCCCTCATACCTCTTCGGTAGCTATGGGAATTGAGCTTTGGTATGGGAACTGTTCTGGTAGCCAATGAGAGCTGTGTAGCGGGGAATGCAAATCGGTGTTTAGCGGGATATAAGAAAGCCGATCTCCGATGTCCGCTCCGAAACTGCCTCATGAGCAAGAAGGAGTCTTGTATTATCACGTTTTGCTTTCGCTCGCGGCCGATCCGAGAGCAATGTGGCGTGGTGTTATGTTGACTGATTTATAGTTATCTGATGTGATCAAACCAAAGATTCCTGGTCGTGGTTTAGGGGTGGGTTTGAAAATGCTTGTTCTACCTCGGCTCGAATCTTCTTTAACATGACAATCTTCAAGTCAAAATTCAACGACATTGAGTAGCCAAAACTCTCATGAAATCGACGTGACGACCCCGAGAAGACATGGAATACGAATCCGGTCCCTGCAGAAACTTCAATCTTCGGAACATCCTTTCAACGGCAAAGGCCTCATCCGGGAGGGAGAGAAAAAAGACATGGCCCAACATTTCTTTGTAGAGGTTTGGCTGTCTCGTCTCAGCATGGCCTGGCTTTACCTAAACTCACGTCTGCGTTAGAGAATCGAGGCCACTGTTGAGGCTTACACCGAAGAGAACGCACGTTGACATATTTGGCCCTTGTCATTCTGGTATCGTCGCTTGTGTCTAATATCTCAATCATATGGCTAATTTTACAACTTGGAAGCAATATTCACATGCACCGCCTTGATGTTCGAGTAAGCCGCCAAACCGGCCTCTCCGAGCTCCCGCCCAATTCCACTCTGCTTCACACCTCCAAAGGGAATGCGCCAATCACTATCATTACTAGAGTTGATCCAAACCATGCCGGCTTCGATGCGCTTGGCCACGCGGTGAGCCCGGGTCAAGTTCTCGGTGAAGATGGCGCTTCCTAGGCCGTACTGCGTGTTGTTGGCCAGGTTGATGGCTTCCTCCTGCGTGCTGAACTTGGTAATCACCACAAAGGGCCCGAACACCTCCTCTTGGAAGACTCGCATGTGGGGAGAGACGCCGGTGAAGACGGTGGGCTCGATGAAGAAGCCCTTGCCGTCGGTGCCCTGCTTAAAAGGCTGGCCGCCGACCTCGAGCTTGGCACCCTCCTTCTTGCCAATGTCGACGAACGACATGATGCGCTCGAACTGGCTCTTGGTGACCTGGGGGCCCTGGAAAGTCGTCTCCTCAAAGGGGTCTCCGAGCTTGGAAATGTTCTTGACCTGGGCCTTGAAGGCGGCGAGGAACTTGTCGTAGACGGTATCTTGCACCAGGATGCGCGAAGTGGCGGTGCAAATCTGGCCCTGGTTGGACATGATGCCGGCGTGGGCCCAGTAGACGGCGAGATCGATGTCGGCGTCCTCGAAGACGACAAGAGGACTCTTACCGCCGGTCTCTAGGGTGATGTTCTTCAGGTTAGTAGCGGCCATCTTCATAATGTGTCTTGCGGTGGCAGTCGAGCCAGTGAAGGCAATCTTATCGACGTCGGTATGGGATGACAGGGCAGCTCCGGCCACAGTGCCTAGACCGTTGACGATATTGACAACACCAGGAGGAAAGCCAGCCTCGGCAATCAGATTGGCAAAGTAAAGAATTGACAAGGGTGTCTGTTCAGCTGGTTTGAGAACAACCGTGTTGCCGCATGCGAGGGCTGGGCCGAGTTTCCAGGCGGCCATGGCCAGAGGATAATTCCAACTGCAAGTGAAACAGTCAGCTTTCAAACTCTTGGCTATTTGATTAGGCGATAGGTGGACTCACGGGATGATCTGGCCGCACACACCAACGGGCTCGCGGACAGTGTAGGCAAACTTGTCGCCGGTGGTCTCAATGACCTGGCCAAAGACCTTGTCGGCAAAGCCGGCATAGTAGCGCAGCGTCTCGGCGACCTCGACGCAATCCTCGTTCAACGCGACCTGGTACGGCTTGCCGTTATCCCACGTCTCGATCGTGGCCAAGGTCTCGCGATGCTCCTCGACCAAGTCGGCGAGGCGGCTCATGAGCTTCCCCCGATCGCTGGCGGGCAGGTCGCGCCACGTTGGGTTTCGTAGGGCATTGCGGGCGGCGCGGACGGCTTTGTCGACGTCCTCAGATGAGGCGGCGTAGACGGAGACGATTTCCTGCTCGTTTCTTGCGGTGCATTAGCATCAAGCTGGCGTGGCCGAGTCATTGCTGATTGAAGCTTACGTGGGGTTGATGGACGATATCGTCTTGCCATCCGATGACTTTACCCATTGGTTGTTAATGAAGAGACCAGTAGGCTGGACATATTTTCTCCCATTGGGAGCTGTGAGTTGGATATCCAAGCTCATTGTGTGTGAACTGCCTGATGAGTGACAAATCCTGGGATTTCAATCCTCTGAAACTGGAACTGCAACCGGACCTGGAGCTGTAGCTGTAGCTGTAGCTGAAAGCTGCATCTGGATCTCGAGAACCCCGCCCAAGGTAGCGGCATCTCATCTAATATGTCGGCTGCTGATGACCGTCGAACCAACCGAAATAGGGCAATATGCAGCATATGCGGGGAAACGGACTCGGGCGTAAGCCACTGACAAAACTTGGCTGGGCTCAAAGATAAGCTAAAAACAGGACCCCTTCTAGGTTCCCTCTGCCGGAGCGGAGCGGGGCAGGGGCAGATCTTGTGTCCCGGAGTTGAG
>JALNIO010000270.1:0-37253 GCA_023509875.1 Rugonectria rugulosa | reverse complement strand
CCCCCCCCTCCCCTGAAGGTAACGACGGCGCCTGGGATCAGAGATGCTTTGCCCTGATCTGGCAGTTGAGATGCAATCGATTAGATCCGAAGCTATTTTTTGACAGGGAGGTACGATGGCATGGGAGGAAACGTTTATTACCCCATATTCTGTCTCAAGTGTCACCGCCGTTTTCGGCAAACCTGTTGGGTAATGGCAGTCCAATGGCCGCTTTGAGTTACGAGCAGCTGTTACATACAAAGATTTGTACTTGATCTAACGGTGATAAACCGGGATTGACTTGTTATCTAGAGCTCATGGTGGGCTCTTCGAATAAGGGACTAGACTCAACATAGGAGTCGAGCTGCAAGTCTCTCGGATGCAGCAGCTGGAGGCGGGCAAGGATTTTACTATTATGAATTGTTTGATCATCATGGTTTCGCGAGACATGTCTCTGATCTATTCGCTATCGGATCATCCGGAACCCGGAAGTCAGTCGATGCCACGCCTCGTTCGTCAAGGTACAGAGGAAGGGAAATCATCACATAGCAACGTCTTCATGATCAATGCCAAATACAGCCAATGCTATACATTTGATTATTTTGTGTACCTCGCTATCTTAGCCAAGACAAGGTCGAACCACTTTTGAAATATTATACACTTAGATAGATTTGTTCAATTTCTCAACGGTGTCCGAAGAATCCGAACAGAAATGTACTGAATGTACAAGAACAAGCCTCTGCATCAACAACCTCCAATTTATTCGTCCCTCTTAGCTTCTTGCGCTGCTTCGGTCTCCTTCTCATAGCCAAGCTTTGGAACTTCTGGACCCTCGTGATCAGCAACCACACGTCCCTCAGACTCTTCAGACTGAAGATAGGTTGTGCGGCCCTTGATAACCCAGAAGCCCAAGGTGACCACCAGCATCACGCCAAAAACAGCAATGGCGTAGTTCATGTCGCTCCCAGAGGGGTTTGGAGATCCAGGGAAAAAGAAGAAGACGGTCGTGATGGCGCAGTAAACAACCGAGACCCAATTTGCAATGGGACCAAAACGGCCTAGATGAAACTGTCCTGGAGGGAGTTTGTCACGCCCCTTGAGGAGAAGCACCAAGATGGGCATCATGTAAGATATGGTCAGAGCAATGGTGCTCACACTAAGAATGGCATCCAAAACTGTCGAGGCAAAGGTGTAAAGAATACCGACCAAGGCCATAATACCTCCCTGAAGCCACAGAGCTCGGACAGGAACCCTCCAAGTCTCGTCAACCTTGGTAAAGTAGTTGCTCCAGGGGATTCCACCGTCTCTGGCAAAACCCCACGTCATTCGAGACGCAGTGGTGACGATACTGATACCCTGGCCCATGCCGTTCAGAATGAACAGAGAAAGGAGAACGGTACCGCCCTGGAGACCGATGGTATCCTTGACGAGATCCATAAAAGGGAGCCCGGTCGAAGGGTCGAGTACTGATTCGAGAGATTGAATCGAAAACAGGCAGACAACCATGAATATGAATCCAGTGACGGCACCCATGGCGACCGAAAGCCAGATGACTCGGGGGATATTCGTTCGTGGGGATGGGATCTCTTCGACCATGTGGATCGCTGAATCGAACGCCGTAAGCCCGTAAGCTGCCTGAATCAAGCCCATGAACCAGGTAACACCATCAGGCCAGCCTGTCTGATTAATCCAGGTTCCAAACACAAAGTCTCCCGACTGGAATTCGAGGCCGTCCTTGGTTCCGACGGATATCAACAGGGCAAGACTGATGATGAAGAAGAGACCGACAAAGGAGATTCCGACAAAGTTGTTGAACATGGGAAGAACAATGTCTCTGCGGCAGGATACAATGTTGAAGACGGTCATGAACAAGGTGATGCCGAGATAGACGAGGAAGAGAACCCATCCCTTGCTCGCACCTGACCAGTCTACTTTGAAGAGAACCTTCATGCCAAGCAGGAACTCGGTCATGAAGGCGATTTGCGAAGCGGAAAGTGTCCACCAGCCAAACGTGTTGATCCAGGCACACAGGTAGGATAGGAAGCGTCCCACGCCAGAAGGCCACAGACGGGAGATCCAGTATGCTTGGCCAAGAGCCGTGGGCATACTGCTCACCAGCTCACCCATGGACAGGGCAACGCAGAGGTTGCAGGCCGTCACCAGGACGAGACCCCAGAGGATGGCAATGGGACCGCCGTTGGTGAGACCGCTGGAAAGACCCTGAGCAAACGTCGACCAGGTTCCCAGAACACAAAAGGCCAGTGAGAGCATGCTCCAGATGGTGAACTTTCTGCTCAGCGTCTCGGAGTGACCAAACTCGGCCAGGTCCACGGCATCTTGAAGAGCCTGGTCAGAAGGCATGGCGACCTTGAGTGACGCGCTGGTCTCCTCGTCCACGGCCATGTTCAGTTGGCTCAGGAGGCGGTTTCTTGAACGAATTGAAAGATTTTGAAGATGGGTCGGGCATTCGCAATGATGTAGAATAAACTGAAGAAGAAGAAGGGGAAAATTCTTCTCTCTCTCCGGGGGAGAAGCCGAGGGGGAGTTGCGGGCTTAATTATACAACCAACTCCAAGGTTCTTTGGGCTGATAACCAGGGCGCCAAGGTGCGTACGGACCAACCTATGTCAGGAGAGGACACACGAGGATTTTTTTTAATAAACCTGGCCATCGTGTGACGGGCTGTCCCTTACTGGACTCGAAAAAAAAGCGCGATAGGGTTGGGGATAGCGAGAAATGGGATGGAGGGGGGGCAAAAAGGTGTGGGTTCTCCGAATTGATTAAGACACATGCTTATTATTTCGTACCTACTGAGAATGCGCTTTTAGGGGCGTTATCTCTGGCCCCTAGTCATCCCTTAGCACCACACGAGTATCTATACAAGGAATAGAGAGGAGCTCTGGCCAGCGGACGGCTCTCAGGCACACCCACACTGTTCCGAAGTGACAAGGCCGAAAGGTAACTGTTCTTGGTGCGAGTTTCTCATGAAGCCCATGATGAACGGTGCAAACGTTAAGGCACGTTTGATGCAACGATGTATCACAGAATCTGATCGTTGCAGACCAGGGAGGGGGGCACAGCAGCCATCCCCATGGGGTATTTGCGACAAAAGCAAGTCCAGCGAGATGCCATTACGTGATAGTTTTCAAAGGGCATTCATCGTCGAGTCCTTGGGCAAAAGCAGAAGACCTTTTCCCCACGGGGTACGTCTTCAGAGGCAAGGATGAGCGAGGTCGAGTGTTGAGCCGGCAACCCGGATACAGCAGCCCAGGATGCATGTCATGAAAACACACAAGACACTGTGACCGTGACCCAACGGCTAGAAGAGGGCGTCGGTTATCTCGGCGGCTGTCCAAGCTCGTTATCGACAAGCCCCATTCGCCACAAAGAGTGGAATGGATGCAATCTATTGCCTGCATCCGGAATGGTTACGGTGCCGCTCTTGAGCCCTCTACGCGTCCAGCGTGTTCCAGCTTGTTCAGGCATGCCAGGGCCCCCCGAGATGAGCGTCAGCTGCCAGAAGAGGGCTAGACGGTCCAGCGCGAGAACGCATTACTCAGAGCTTCGTACGTTTCGAGTGCCAGAGCCTCCCCAACTCGGTCCTGCTGCTGTTAGAGGAGGGGCCCTTTCTCTGCAGTCTCTCTTGTTGCGGAAATAGACGCCGGAATTCTCGATTCCCAAAGGAGCTGTACAAGTGCAATGTGGTTCCACGGCGTGATTTAGTTTCTGAATTGGTGACAATGAGGTTGAAAGACGAGAAGTCACAATCCCTGCCATACCCCCTCCCCAAAGCCCCCTCGTTGCAACGCTGACTGTACTCGAGCTCCCAGTCTCGAGCCTGCGTCACGTTTCTCAAAGCCGTTGAAGCCAGCCATCATGTCCCGTACAACGGTGGACCGGCCCATCTCCACCAATGCACCGCATCTGCTATCTACGGAGTAGAGTGAGAGCTTGCATGGGCGTAGCTTGTTCCCATTTTCGGCGCCTGACTTGCTACGGCAGTTCGGTCGCACAATCTTGCATCTGTTCCCGCCGTGCCTCATGACTTCTCTCCGGTAGACCCCCTCCCTTACCGGACAATTCATCTGGAACGGTTGACAGTAGTAAGGGAGAGGGAAAAAAGCAAGCAAACATGCGTCTCTCTCGTCCGTCCCCACCGGCTTCTTCAGGCTTTGACACCGTCGCAAACGCTCACAAGAGCCCAGAGTCCCGGGCCAAGTGTGGAGTTGTCATCCGGGACCCTGTGGCCGGGAGGCGCCGATGGCGTTGAAGCCGTCGACAAGTATAAAGAAGCCGTATCTCTTCTTGCGGTGTTGACGGTTTCACGAGATTCAGCACCCCATCAAAGCAACTGCATCCAGCCAAGTCAAGAGAGACGCCCCCTCCTTCTTTGGACCTTCACCCTCGACGACGTTTCTTAAGTCGTTCAACCCTCATTCACACACTCGTATGGCAAATTATCTAAGCCCAGATAACCCCCATCATGATTGCAGACACCTCCTCCATCGCCGGTTACACTGTTTACCGGGAAGAGCCCAGCGATGCCGCTCCCGATCTGTCCAAGCAGCACACCGTTCATCCTCTGGGTATGTCCGAATGACTCGACCCCGCGGTTTTATCTATCCTCTGCGCATCATTGGCCCGGAGATTCGTCTGCCCATGGAATAACGCTAACTCGGGTCTAGATCAGCTATCGATTGATGAGATCCGCGCTGCCCGCAAGCTCATCAACGACCACGCCAGCCCCAAGACGCTCAAGTTCAACTGCCTCACCCTCCGTGAGCCCAAAAAGGCCGAGTACGCTGCCTTCCGCAGCCGCACTGGCCCTCGACCTGACCGCCGCGCCTTTGCCATTGTCATTGAGCGGCCCAGCTCGCAGGTCGCCGAGGTCATTGTCAACCTGACCAGCGGCAAGGTCGAGGACTGGAAGCCCGTCTACGATGTCGGCCCTACCCTCACCCTCGAGGACCTCGACGTGTGCGAGCGCGTCTGCCGCGCGAACCCCGAGGTCATCGAGGTCTGCCGCGAAATCGGCATCACCGACATGTCCAAGGTGTACCTCGACGCCTGGGCGATTGGCTTCGACAACCGCTGGGGCTTCGAGCGTCGTCTCCAGCAGGGCCTCGCCTACTACCGAAACTCGGACAACGACAACCAGTACGCCCATCCTCTGGACTTTTCCGTCGTCGTCGACACCGAGACCGAGGAGGTCATTGCTGTCGATGTGCGCCGCGTGAATGGCGAGCGCACCAAGGTTCCCCTCGAGGAGCACAACTACATGCCCGAGTTCATTGGTGAGAACTACGTTGACGGGCTTCTCAAGCCAATCAATATCACGCAGCCTCAGGGCGTGTCTTTCCGCATGAAGGGCAATGAGATCCAGTGGGCTGGATACAAGATGCACATTGGCTTCAACTACCGCGAGGGTATTGTTCTGTCTGATGTCCGTATGGAGGACCAGCTCGAGCACCGCGAGCGCACCCTCTTCAACCGCATCAGTGTCGTTGAGATGGTTGTCCCGTATGGCAGCCCCGAGACTCCCCACCAAAAGAAGCACGCTTTTGATGTCGGCGAGTACGGCACTGGTTTCATGACCAACTCTCTGAAGCTCGGATGTGATTGCAAGGGCGCCATTCACTACCTCGATGCCGTCATGGCGACCAGCAGCGGTGAGCCCGCCGTCATCAAGAATGCCATCTGCATTCACGAGGAGGACAACGGTCTGCTCTACAAGCACACCGACTACCGCGATGGTACCGTCATCTCTGCCCGAGACCGCAAGCTCATCATCTCCCAAATCATAACTGCTGCCAACTACGAGTATGGCTTCTACCACACCTTTACCCTCGACGGTACCTACAAGCTCGAGATGAAGCTGACAGGCATGCTCAACACCTACTGCATGCATCCCAGTGAGGTTGCCGCTCCCTACGGCTCCGAGGTCGCCCACCGCATCAACGCGCACAACCACCAGCACATCTTCTCCCTCCGCGTCGACCCCGAAGTCGATGGTCCCAACAACTCCATTGTGCAAAACGACGCGGTGCCCTCCGACTTCCCCGTCGGACATCCCGAGAACCTCTACGGCAACGGCTTCTACTGCAAGAAGACACCCCTGCGCACCTCCAAGGAGGGCACCGCCGACTACAAGTTCGAGACCAGCCGCTCCTGGGACATCATCAACCCCAACAGCATCAACCCCGCGTGCAAGAAGCCCGTCGCCTACAAGATCCTCAACAGCGGCTGCCCCGGCCTCCTGGCCAAGCCCGGCAGCATGGTCTACAAACGCGCCGCCTTTGCCCGCCACAGCCTGTGGGTGACCCCTTACAAGGACTACGAGCTCTTCCCCGCCGGCGACTACGTCTGCCAGTCCACCGGCGAGGACAAGCACCCCTACAACAGCACCATCCTCGACTGGGTCGCGCGCGACGAGCCCATCGAGAACACGGACATTGTGTGCTACATCCAGTTCGGCCTGACGCACTTCCCCCGCACCGAGGACTTCCCCATCATGCCTGCCGAGCCCGTGAGCGTCATGCTGCGCGCCTCCAACTTCTTCCAGAAGAACCCGGGCCTGTGGGTGCCGCCCTCGGCCCTCTGCGTCGACAGCGCGTCCAAGGATGCCTTTGGCGGCAAGGAGCAACCTGCTGGATCGTGCTGCGCTGCGCCGAGTGCTCCTGCGAAGCTGTGAGCGTTTGATCTGATTTTTTTTAGTTGAGAATGATGATGGCCTGGAAGTGAGGGCCATGTAAAAAGAACATTGCATTCATGCATAATGAGCATTTTTATGAGCGGGCGGGAGAAAACTCATGAGATTGGCTGGCTTTGGCCATGATTTATACAATTTGATTAGCAAAACATCATATAGCGAATGACATTTCTTTTTAAACGAATTGGCTTAGAAGACATTGAACGAAGAGTCTATTGGAATATTTGAAGTTGTCGAGTTGCAGCTTGTTAAAATGTCTCTAGGACAACCTCTGTATGAATAAAAGCCAACTGAAAGCCACCCGAGCAGAGGAAGCACTTTGGAAAGAGTTTCGCTTGCTTTTGAATCCATATGAGATTAAAATTTTATTAATAACATGATATACGTCGTGGAGGAAGTGAGGCCATGGTTTGTAAGCCCGGCCTAAGTACTCAGCTGAAGCGGATAACTGCAAAGTAAAGTCTTGAAATGATGACCCAGATGAATGTACGTTTACACATGACTTATAGAAAAACTCCTAGCATCACTCATTCAGTAATTCAATTTGATATGTCCTATATGCTTTCAGGAAGAAGAAATTCCACGTTGCTGGCTTATTTGTTCCCGGGACCAAGAATTAGGACGAGCATTCTTTGTGAAAAGTATCCTACTTCAGGTCCAGCTCACTTCAATCAAAAGTCCAGTGGACTCCTCCCCTTCCGGTCCACCAAATTCGCCTTGGCACCGTGGCTTTTTAATAGATGAATGGCATAGAAAGCAAAAGAAGCCCAGAAGAACTTGCGCGAACCGCGAGACGCTCCGCGATTCTGAATCCACAACACCCAGGCTCTGAATAGAGGGGTTTGTCCTCTTTTGTCTGGCAAGTCAACTTCGACTCCCGGAGCTGTGAGCAAGATTTCGAGAGTCCTTAATTTGCCCTTGACAACGTTCTCGGGAACGTTCTCGAATGGCATGAGGCTAAAAGCACCATTGCCAACCGTATAACATGATATAGACCAAGTAAGTGGTGTTTTCCCGTACATATCTTGGGTATTGACGTTAATGCCCGGTTGCCGAAGCATCTGTTCAACAGATTTATGATCGCCTACGGATGCAGCCCAGGACAATAGTGCTCGACCCTCCTTATCTCTAAAATTGATGCCCACAGACGGGTTTTCAAGGAATAGGTGGTACATTGCTTTTCGCCGATGATTCAGAGCTAGGGAAAATGGTGTTTCGCCCTTCTTATCCCGGATATTGACTTCAATACCTGGAAATGCAAGTAGCATCTCAACAACACCTTTGTGATTTCCCAACACGGCCGCATGTAAGGCTGTCGACGACTGATTGATCTCCAAAGCGTTCACATGGGCCCCATGCCCCAGCAGTGTCTTGCAAACGGCCTCCTGTCCATGGAGGGCTGCTGTGACCAAGGGTGGTTTTCCAAGCACTGCCTTGCCATTGGCATTCATCACTCCAGTTTCAAGAAAAAACCTCAAACTTGCATCATGGCCATACTTGGCTAAGATACAAAGTGGCGTTTCGCCCTCGTTGCTAGTCCAATCGATTCCCACCTTACAAGCCTCTATCAGGAACTTCATCACATCGGTGTGGCCCCCCATTGCCGCCAAATGCAAAGGTCTGTGGCCAAATTTGTCCTCGGATTCAGGATCGTACATGTCCAGCAGCGGGCTCAAGGCATCTTTGAGGCCAAGGTATGCTGCCATATGCAAACCGTTACGCCCGAATTCCATGTTTTGAACTTCAAGGTAGCGCTCGGATCCGGACAGGAACATTTCCTGCACTGAAGTCTCAAGGTTCGATGCGGCACGCAAGAAATTAATGAGAGCCTCAGGCATTGCTTGGGCTTTCTGAGCATGCCAAGCCCAGTTTCTTGCTGCGTAGCTGAAAAGGGGGTTTGCATTTGTTCTCTTTCCTGAGATCTGCGAGAACCAACGGTGCGGAATGCATTTTCGTGGGAGAAAGCGAGTTGCCTTGATAGGGTTTCTGAAGGCACTGAATGAGAGGTAAGTAGCGCAAATAGTTGTGATATCTAATTCAGCATTGGGAAACCAAGTTTTCCAAGTTCTAGCCAAGTATTCTTGAGTTGTATAATGGACTAATCGAATAATGTTACTCTGTTCATCCACAGAGACTAGCCCGGCGCAAACGGAGACTATGTCTTGAACGTCGGGAATGTTGTCTTGATCCAGCTCGAATTGGTCGGCTTCAACAGCTAGAGCGTGCTGCAACTCCAACGTAGACAACTGTCGTCTGGCGCGGGTGATCCATGATAGCGCCTGCTTGGCGAGTTGAACCTGATCCTCAACCTGGCTTTCGATTCTCTCAAGTGCGTCGTTGTATGCTTGGTCATACGCCTTGGATCCGCGCGGGAGTGTGTCTAGCGCGGCTCGCAGGACCTTTACAGATCTCTTGCCGATCAAAGAATCAAGATGAAGTTTTGCGAGTAGAAACCTGCGAACGTTCAGCATGCCAATTACATTACACAACGACGGAGGAATAACACACATGCCATCAACAGCCTTGATAATTCCGCCCTTGACTTCTTCTTGTAAATCAGGACTGCGCTTGACGAAGGCTGGCAAGTGCGAGATACGAGCTTCCAAATAGCTTCGTAAATCTTGTTCGTTTGCACGTATCTCCAGGGTTGAATCTTCTTGAAACATCTGAGTGACTTCTGGAATGAACCGTGAAGTCACAAGAAGATTGACTCCGCATGCATTCTGCAAAGACCTCAAGCCCGAAAATAGCCTATCTCTGCAGCCATCGGTTGCCTGGCATTCGTCCAGAGCATCGACTACGAGGAATACACGAGAATGCAGACACGCTACGGACTCAATGGTCCGAGATATCTCTCCCAACGAAGGTCGAGATTCCTTCTTCTTGTGTTGCTGGTAAAGTGACTTGACACAACTTGGCAGTGAAGCCATTCCTCGGGTCAGCTGTTTGAGCACGTTGGCCAAAAGGTCTGTAGCGCTCTGTTCATCCTGCCGGCGGAAATTGCAATAAAAATATGCAATGCCGGTAGTATCATCCACTTGCTTCATGAGATGCTCGACAATAATACACGCGAGGATCGTCTTGCCGGCACCTGGTATGCCTGGACAAAATAGGGTCTGCCCTTTCGTCTCGACCCACGTCTCAAATTCTGGGGAGTCGAGAAGCCACTGGCCAGTTCCTGGCTCTCTTCGCCCGATGAAGTCGTTCTGTTGTGAGTTGTAGTCCATTGGAGAGAGCCAGTCGAGAATGGTCGAGCGGTCTTCAAGAGACGTCTGATCGTTTTGATGTTCGTGGATGGCATCGAAGTTGGTTTGGACATCCGATCGAAGCGTCGATAGATCATCAATCAGTTCCGAAATCTTCTGTTTGTCCTCCCGAGATCTTTTCTCGATTGAATCAATTAGGGTTTCAAGTTTTTTCTCGTTCTCACTGGTCGTCTTCTTGATTTGTTGTAGTAATTTGCGAGAATTGTTCTCCAGTGCGAGGTTCAGCAACGACTTTTCGCGCTCAATCGTTGCAATGATTTCGTTGACTTCTTTTTCCTCAAAAGGCCACCGCAACCTAGAAACTGCTTTCTTGAGGCCGTGCTTGGATTGCAGCTTGACCTCGAGCATTTTCAACATGATGGACAACCGGCCAAGCGGTGCTCCAGGACTTTGAAGGGTCTCGATCGTTTCTGCCCATTTCTTCCCCTCTTCCGAAGCGTCAGATTCGTCTTGTATTTCTAGAAGAATGGCTTCGACCTCTCGTAGTTCTCTTCGGAGACGTCTCTTGTCGTCTGTTGCATCCACTGCCGAGTTGACGTATTTGACTAATTTAGAGGAGAGGTCAATGATGGAGATGATGCTCGATGTGGCGCCGAGGGCTTCCATGTTGAAGAGCGTAAGCGACTGAAAAGTGCCAGCGTAGCTACGTGCGCGGTATCGCAGGTTGGAATAACGTCCATCCAGGTGGCTATTTCGTTGCTGTCATAGGCTTTGATGATTGCCTTCAGTGACGATTGATGGGAAAGTCTTTGAGAAAGGATTGTGCAAGGTCGACGTTCAGGCAGAAGGCAAGTCAGCTTGCGGCGCAGACAACATAAGCACTGCCACGTCAACCTGCATTTTTAACCGTCGAAAAAGCCTAGCAGGCAGAATAAGAAAGTGCCTTGACAAGCTGGGCATAATTTATAGGTCTCTTTAAACTTGTAGAAGAATATCACTGGTATATGTCAGACAGATCTTGAGCGGAGAACCATTGGAGCAAATGAATAAACGTCTTTCTAAACATGAGTATGAGTATTGTATTTATTTATGGTGCTTGATATACCTTCATAGTACACTACGTACACAGAAAATACATGACAGCTACCTCGCTAACGGAGTTACATCGTAAATGAGAAATACAACGACAATAAAGAATGAAAACAGAGAAAGAGAATTAAGACGAGTTTCTCGGCGAACCGGCCCGGTCTCACGAGGCACTACCAAAATAGCCCTTTAATGCCAGACTGCATCATTTCAGGTTGAGTTCTTCATAGTTGGGCTCAATGCCTTACTACCGATACAACCGTGTCAGGTAGATGTTCAAAGTTGATGGTCCCTTGTCCAGGTATTCCGTATACTTGGAAGTTTCGCGCCGAAACATGATCCGACTATTTTCCGCTAATGAAACCGGAGGAAACATCGAGGGCGTGGATCACAGTCGACCTATCACGGGGGATTGGTCCTGGATATGATCGTCAAAGTTGCTATGCCAAGCAACCCCGTGTCTCAGGTCTGTAGTCTACTTCGCACGCGACGAACGCCTCCTGGTCGAAACATTCGCGAAGAAGCAATGGAGCAGTGTAATTGCGCCAAGCAATAGCCCCTTTAAGCTTAAACTTAAGGTGTTTCTGCTGAAGAAGTGTCAGTTTAGTCCACCACTCGTTTCTTACCGTCAAAGATGGGATGGCCACGTCGTGTTTTAACCTAGGCGCAGTAATTTACTATCCGCCGCTTGGCACCGCCTGACCATGACTGCCGGGATCGACAGTCGAATGACACTGGTTCAGGAGTAAGTCTATAGATGACTACTTATATGAGGTCCATTGGCTTTCACTGCGGAATTCATCTCTTCACTACTCTCAACCCCTCGAGTCACAAAAGAAATACAGTCATCATGACACGCCTCTCAATCTCAACCATAGTGTTCACGCTTCTCTCACTAGTCCGGGCCGAGTGTGGCTCAGGCACCCCAGATGCCACCGTCACCGGCTCTGGCAGTTCTTTCACGGCCACCGTCGGCTCCGAGTCAGTCTACTCGGGGTCTGACTACTATTCCGCAATTCAGGCTGCTCTTGATTCCATAACCAGTGGCCAGCGTGTTTCTGTCATCGCTTCAGGGTCAATCGGCACCAACACCATCACCATCACCAGCGGCAAGACCTTTGAAGGCTGCGGCACTATTGACACAGCTCTGAGCAGCGGAAAAGGCGCCATCGAGTCCACCGACACCTCGGACGTCCAGATCCCGTACCTCACATTGACAGGTAGTCCTTACTTTGGTCTACGCTTCTCGGGTACTACTGGCCTAGTGCTGGGTGAAATCACCATGAACCTCAGTGACGGGTTGGGCATTCGCTTCGACCGCGACAAGGCCGCCAATTCAAACGTCAAGATGGGTGTCATCACAGTCACTGGTGCTGGTAGCCATGCTGTCGAGACTTGGAACATTGACGGCCTCGAGATTGATCAGGTCATTGCCAAGGATGTAGGCGAGTGCGGCCTTCTTCTTCAAGCCACCACGAATGCGCAGGTCGGTCTCGTCGATGGCGACAATGTCGGCACAGATACTGGCTATGCAACCTTGCGATTCGCAAACGAGAACGGGAATCTCGGGAGTGGCAACTACGAAACGAATGTATACATCGAGAAAGTCGTTTCCCGTGGTGGAGGCCGTGGCGTCTTCTGTGTCTCAGAATCGGGTGGCGCAGAGATCACCGAGGTTGACCTGGCCGATAATGGAAACAACGCCGTTCTCATCGAGAACTGCTACAATGTCAAAATCAGCGGAGGTACCGTTGAAGGAGGTGGAGAGGTTCGTCTTTCAGCTCGTGACGAGTTTGAGAATAATAGCGACATCAGCATCACTCTGGAAGTGAACGATAACTCGGTGCGGGAGTCGCCGTGTGGCGAGAACATCACTTGGAATATCTCGGGGGATGCGAGTCTAGATGTTTGCTAAGTGTAGTTTTATTGTATCAAAAGTTCCGGGTCGAGAATATTTTATAAAAGAAAATGAGAGATCGAAATTCTACAATAGCTACGTGATAACCTAACAAGTGAATAGTTCTATGCTAAGCTACTTTTTCAACTAAGCTGCCTCTGCTTCAATAATGCTCTCTACCGATTGTGGCGGCCTCCAAATCTTTATAACCTTCAGACCAGCCTTCTCGATCATGCCTCGAAACTCGTTTTCTGTCCTTTCCTTGGATGAAAAACACGCCATCATCGTGATATCAGACACTGCTACTCGAGGGTGTGGCTGGAAACTGCTCACAAGACTCTCATGAATCAATAGCCTGGAGTAACCCTTCTCCATAGCCTCAGCAATTTGCTTTAGAATGGCGACCGCTTGTGCTTCCTCCCAATCGTGAAGCACATTATGCAAAAGATAGACACGCGCCCCCTTCACCGGCTGGGAAGTGAAAAAGTCGTGGACATGTAGGGAAACGCTTGGAGCTGGCTTCACATTCTTCAGAATGTCCGGCAAGTCCTGCAGCACAAGGCTTCCTGCTGGAATATCGGGGTGGCGAGAGCTAAACTTTTCCAGATCATGGCCTTTGCCGCCGCCGACGTCGACGACGAGGGCTCGGTCCGGCTTTGCTGCGGACATAACAGTCTCTGTGGGATACATATCTGTCCAAGAACTCAGATTGTACCTTGAGTGAGACTGCATGGCGTCATTGAAATCGTGTGTTACAGTTGGGTCGGCGCCCACGGACTCGAAGTAGCTGATATTAGAACCGCGCAAATGCTGCCAATTACTCTTCTTTGCATCGGTGGGGTTCTCGTATCCCGTATCCTTGAGATACAGTGGCAAGTTCACGAACATGGGATTGTTGAGATCACTATAGAATTTGCCGTAGGTGGAAGCGAGGGCGGGATCTGCTGCAATTGTTCTGGCCCATTGGGTGGGCGCAAAGGTGTCTTCGGCCGTTTCCACAATGAGGTTTTGTCCAGCAATTTGTCTCAACAAGCGCCCTGTTCAAATATCTAGTGTTAGTATAAGTATTGATCGCGAGAAAAATGGTATCTTACTGAGAAGCTGCTCGTCTGCGCCAGTGAACTTAGCAAACTCGGCGGATGTCTTGGGAGAATGTCCTTGTTCAGCCCACTTGGTGAATAATCCAACATCAATCAGTGTTTTGATGGAAGCATTCGTAGCGCCGTTGACCCAGTTGTGCTGCCAGACAATGTCCCAAGGGGATTGGACGTTGGCGAGGGCTTGGGTGAGAGCATCTCGTGCTCTAGTTCGCTCAAACTCGTTGGCAAACGAGGCGGCATCAAGACCCTCGAGGTTCGACATTAAGTTGTCAGCAGATGTCATTGTGGACGTGAAAATATATGGTTCGTTGAACGAACAAAGAAGAATTATGGAAATGGGGAGGATATTCGCCGCAGGAGGGGTACTTGTATTATTGCTGCAGAATCTCCGATCTTCCCTCACTTGTCCCCTAACTATGGTACCGTTGGCAATCGAGATGGAGCAATCTCATTAATACCGAAGACATGCGTGTCCGCCGTCGGTGTTGCAATAGGCTACCGCGGCACGTTTGATCCGTAAGAATACATATACTTTGCATGTGTTGGTCAGTCCCTTGTCGTGTTGGTTATTTAGCCTATTCCTATCACATCACATCATAGATTATCAAAGGATGGTCCCGGTTGCAAGGATCTGCTTTGCGTGCACAGGGAAAGGTTACAAAGAAGTAGCTGTTACCTGTATAAATCCTCTAAACCTAGTATTGTATCAAAAGAATTCAACTCCCAAAATGGCTGCACTCGCTTCTTCGCACAACTATTTCTTCATGGAGCTCATGCGAAAATCCACTGTTTTATAGATGCCGCTGGACGCCTCGTCGGGAGAAACAAGAGGGATGTCATCCACACTAGAACCCAGCTCTGATTTATGCTCAGGGTCCCCCAGTCTGTGACCCCTGAAGTCGGTCCACCTCCCACTCCCTCCAACCGAATGGTGCTGGCTGTAGCGGCCCTGGTTACTGTTGTTGGTTGAGTACTTGTCCCTCACAAGGCGGAATAGCGGTCCCAAGGTTGGGAGGCTGGCGCAGATGATCAAAATGCTTCCCTCGGTAACGGCAAGAATGTCGAGAAATGGGACAGGATCTGCAGGATTTTTTGTTAGCTGGTCAATCTCAGGTGCTCAGACAAGCAGTCAGGTTCTGGAGTGCTTACACGTAGAATCCTTTGCCAAAACTTCAAAAACGCTGTCAAAAATGGCGAGCTTGTAGATTGAAACCACTGAAGCTAGAACACTCAACCCAAGTGCGATGGAAACCGCAACCCGGGACGTCTTTGGCATATTGAGCCTCATAATGAACGGGACTGGATAGAGAGCAAAGAAAACGTCAAGGAAGGCCGAGTATGCTGACGACAAGTAGCCAAGGTTGGCCAGGACGCTCACATCCGCACACTTCCCCTTTATTGACTTGTTCCAACCGTACGAAACTGGATCGCATTGCTTCCACCACCAGATAGAGGTGGCAAGAATAGTAGCCTGGGAAGTGATTGCAAGACCCCAGAAGAGTATCGCTGTTTTGGGCCCGTAGTTGAGGATCCTTTTCAGGGTGGCGACGAAGGCGAATTTAGGCAGTGAGAAGACCCAAATCAGAATAGAGCTGATGACAAGATTGTATTTCAATGCCATGACTTTTTTCGATGGACTCAGTGTGTTTGCGTGCCTTCCAAGGCCATAATGCGAACCGATGGTCACCACGATGCAGGTTACCAGGAAGACAACAAGGCAGAAGACGGTGATGGCATCATCAACGCCCAGTCCGCCGCCAAAGTATGACCTGCAAAAGACTCTGAGTGTGACAACAGCTAATATTCAAAGTTAGAGACTCGATAACCACGAAAGAATCTGGGAACAAACCAGAAGTGAGACCAAATAGTGCCCAGCAAGTCTTGTCGGCAATACTACCGTAGTCTTCTGCTTCCCACAACGCCATATCCAAGAGGAATCATGACTTCTTTCTCATTGATCATAGAAGAAGTCTTGCTAATACGCCAATCGACAGATATTTATTTCAAATTTACCAAAAGTCTGTGAGCATCCCATGAGATGATCGTCCAGCCTGATAGATCCTCTGGAAGTACCGAGGCCGCCATGTTGCCTTTTACCTAAGAAAAAAGCAACTACAACCAACATGCATTGTACCTTGTAGGAGAATCTTCGCAATTTCATATCTTAGCTGGTTAGGTCCAGGGAGGGATTCAAATCCTCCTTGAATGCATGAAGACCCAACCGCAAGCGTGACGAGTCATGTTAGGGCTGTTGGTTGAGAGTGGGAACATCAAATCCTTGCTCTTCTGGAGAGGGGGAGGGGTTTTTGCATTCTCTTTTCACCGGGACAGCACTGAAAGATCCTGGGGCGTCTCGGTGGTGGGACTGTAGCGAGTTGATTTCGACAAAATGACGAGTAAGTGGAGGACGCAGTGTTATGTATGACCCTGAAATTAAGAGACTAAGTCGGCAATGTACTCTGAACTCTGTTTCGAGGAGGTCGAGTAATAACAGGAAGGTGAAAGTCTTCAGTGAGGAAAGCTTCTTCAAGTCAAAACAGCCTTCAAACCGCTGGAAACGATACAGAAACTGATGACATAGAATTCACCAAGATTTGAGACGCGGAAATGCATGTTCTTTTCATAGCTCCTTAAGATGAGATTCAACAGGAGAACATGTGCCTAGTTTGTATAGACATGGAGAGCTCGTCAACCCGCTTTCACACCACAAGCCCGCCCTCACGCTCGCCGCATGGTTTGCAATACCGAATGAGAAACGAATGATTTAAATTATGCTTTTATACTCGCTCAAAGCTTCACAACTCTCCACACCACGGACGTGTGCATTCATCTGGTTCTTTGCATCAATTAGCCATCAGTTGAGCTTTAATCCAGGCTAATAATACTCAGCTCTTGGTTAATGCATTCATTTCTTATCCAATTATCTTAATATAGTGCTCTATCTGACTCCTTCTAAGGGCTGATTCCACTGTTTATCTCCTTGCTCGAGCCTCTCATTGCCATCAGTAAAGGGGAGTGCCGCTGGTGAGGTTCGAATGCCTGTTCTCTTCACAACTTTGGCTTGCCCCAGATCTTCTCCTGCTGCAGCCAGTCTTTTACCATGTCATCTCCCTTATCAGCATTACTTGTGATAAAACCCTTCTCAGGATTATGGTCCGGACCAGAATCGTTGAAAGTCGAGACTTGGCGAGTGTTGTCCTTGCCAACCTCCAAGATGGTTCCCCCAACATGTTCGTCACTCTCCACGCAAGCAAGCATTGCTTGGGCAACTTCCTCTGGCGTAACCCATCCATCCTGCTTTTCGTCCACATTCACGAGTTTCTCGGGATGGTCCGTCCACAAAGGCGTGCGAACCACGCCCGGTGCCACGGCGGTGACCCGAATTCCTTGCAATTCTTCCAGGGGAGCAAGACATCGCACAAAGCCCGTGATGCCAAACTTGGACGCGCCATACAACGGGGCTCTAAACACAGGCAAGTACCCAGCTACTGACGCGATGTGTACCACGCGTTTGGGGTTCTCTCTCGATACTTTTGCTTGAACGGGTTGTGTTGAGTCAGAGCTGTCGGCATTTGGGTAGAGCCAGTGAGAGATGGCCATTTGAGTCGCACGTATGGGGTGCGTCAAGTTAATATCGAGCAATTTATAGTGACCGCTTTCAATTTCGTCCTTGCTTTCAGGTGATCCAGGAGGGTGCCAGAAGCTGGACCAGTGAGGTTCGTAAACGCCGGCGCCAGGGCACAGAATATCGAACCCACCAAACTCTGACAGTGCGGTTTGGAACGTCTTAGATAGGTCAGGCCACAAAGTAACGTCAGTTTTCACAAAGATTGCTCTGGAAGACTTGGTGTGTTGTTGGTATTGGGCAACGAGTTCTTGGGCCTCTGGGCGCAGCGACAAGTCGGCGAAGACAACGTTGCAGCCTTTGGAGAGGAGAATCCGGGCAAACTCGAGGTTTATTCCTGTTGTTGACTGTTATTATCGGATTCTTTTTCTTGGGAATGCATGTTTGCCTACCGGAACCGGCGCCCGTGACGATGGCCGTCTTGCCCGAGACTGAGAAACTAGTCTTGGTCATAATCACCGACGCTGATGAGATAGGCTGCACAGTCGAGGAACGAGAATAGCTCGGAATAATGCAATTTCTTGTCGAGATAGATGTTTGTCAAATAGAAACAAGTCACTCATGCACTGCAACACATCAACTCGACCGTTATAACCATGACTATGACTGTGAGCATGGCCAATCCCGTCTCTTTTATGGCTGCCTGCAAAATGATGACCCACTGATGCCATTCATTTTGACCCCGCACTCGCCTTCGTAACCCTTTTCAGCTTCTTCTCTCTTTTTTCTCTCGGCTCGATTTCCTTCTTTGATCATCTTCAGTGAAGGGAGAGGCCTCTTCAGTCCCCAATTCCTCCATTATTTGCTTGACCAGCAAGTTTCCAATACGATTGCTATGATCAAGTATCGTTTTATTTGCTCAGTCAAACGAAATCTTACACCAGTAGCCTCCAAGGAATGCGTTCCTACTCTGGTTGGTATGTGTCTCAACCCTTGTCCTACCACAGCCGGCATTTACTAACCCTTGTCGGCAGTTTAACCTGCAGATGCCGCAAACTGAAATGCGACGAAGTGAAACCTGTCTGCGGTCACTGTGCCAAAAGCTCGAGGGACTGTAGCTACTCGGATCGATCAGTTTTTCGCAATTTTGAATTAAGGCCTCAATCAAAGGCTGCGAGACGGAAAGCGAAAAACGAGACAAGTCAAACATCCGACCAACTGTCCATCTTTGAGGGAGACCACATTTGGTTGGATGTGCCTTCACAGCGTACGCCCTCTTTGTTTACAGGCCCCGTGTCTCTGACTAATGAATACAGTCACTTTTGTTCACATCGAGGACCCTTATTCAGATGACGCACTCATCATTGAGCATGCAGACACTCCGAAACCCCCGGCAGATCCTGCTGAGGACATTCCGCTCGACAGCTTCCCCAACCACGATTTGGACGATGCATTCGCAGAGATTAATGATATACCCATTGATCCAAACCTGACATCGGAAGTCTCTGGTTCCTCGTCACCGCGTGACAGTGAGACAATTCAAGGTGTCCTGGACCCAAACATTGTCTCTCTACACCTGGTTCGCCATTTCAAAGAAGGCCCAGGTCAATGGTTCGTAAAACCACGTTAATCATGGCACAGATGCTCACTATGAATCAGGATGGATCTCTTTGACACCGGCTCATATTTTTCTTCAAAAGTTCCCGTCATTGCGGCCAGTAGACCGTTACTAAAGTCGGCTGCCTGCGCTCTAGCAGCGAAGCACCTGCAGCACATGCACTCCAATCTTGCGAGTTCTCTCCCACACCAAAATCACATCAACTCAAATTCATTGTTGGCGGACCACAGCGTTGACTGGCATTACCAATCGGCAACATATTACGACAAGGCTATACGCCATCTCAAAGATGCCGTCAACTTGCGGCGTTTTGACGAGGATGCCTCTGAGAAGGAGGAGCTTTTTGCAGCTGTAGCAATACTTTGCTTTTACGAGCTGATGAATGCTCCAGGTACAGCATGGAGGGCACATCTCAGCGCATTGCCCCTTTTCAGTCCAGACTCAGATCTCGAGTCTGGGCCGTCATCTCCCGTCATCATTCCGCGGACAGCCATCAAGGGACCAATTTTTTGGAGTCTTGCACGGCAAGACTTGCTTTGTGCCTGTAAGTGGCTTTTTGATGCAGGAAAAGTTCATGCTGATAGGTTGCAGTCATAAGCGAAACGCAAACTCGCCTTGATCTAAAAGACATGAGATTATGGCAGAACGCCGGCCTCGCAGCAGACGAAGACGGAGTTTTGCAACCTTTTAGTCCACCGAACTCCGTCGACGTGCGCCCTTCTGCCGAGGTGGAAGAAGATACAAAGAGCAATGAACTAACGTGGCTTCTGGGCAAAATCGCCAACTTTCTAACATCTGGGGACGCTTTGTACCCGGAAGACTACGCCCTTCCGCCGGGGCAACGTCCAGTGATTGGCGTGACACAAGAACAGCTCTTGGAGAGATGGACATTGCTACTCAGTGAGCTGCAAAAGTGGCGGGCAAGCTTGCCTTCAACCTTTAGAGTCAGTGCTCGCACCACTTACAGCGGTCAGGCAAGAAAACAGGGGAATTTTGATCGGATCTGGTACGACCTCCCCTTGTGTGCGGCTACGATGCAGAGTTATCACATGGCGAGTATCCTATTGCTCGTCAACCAACCTCAAGAGTCGACGGCGATACGATCCACCGTGTCGGCACGACTAAAATCATACCGGCACATCCAGACCGAGGTAATGCGACATGCCAGAGAGATATGTGGCATCAGTCTCGCGAACCCAACTGACCCTGTTCGGATCAACTCTGTGCAAGCTTTGTTTGTTGCCGGGCAGGTATTCTACGAAGTCCCGGAGCAAAACGCGGTGCTTGAGCTACTTTCGGGAATTGAAAGGGATTTAGGATGGACGACGAGCTGCCACACAGCGAAGTTGATGGATGAATGGATGAGGGACCAGGATGGGCACGGCGAAAGTACCTGGCTGCTATTATAGTAATAATCAAGAATTGATGCATTTCTGTTCCTCAACTCGCACTTGCTAGATACTGGGAATCCATACGGAGTAGAACTACAGGCCATCTCGGTTGAATTGCCACCGAGATAACACCAAGCGAGCCAGTTGCCAGAGCCCATCCTGCAGTATCATACCCACGAGCGTGGGGGGCACTACTGCACAAACAACCGCCACCTCGGCACGCCTTCTCTTTTGGTTGCCCGTTAGTCACGAGGACATTATGGTGGAGAGGAACTGAATGGCTGATGATACCCGAGTCCACGCAGCAGGCCAACTGGATTTATCAGAAATTGGTAACCGAGAGATAGCATGGCGATATCGGTGCTTCATCTAGGTATCCAACTGGCTAAGAAATCTGGTGCCGCAAAGTAACAATTGAAGTCAGTGAGATGCTATTCGTCAGAGGGAGACACTGGGTTGCCGTATCTGACAACTACCGGAGATAGCACTGAAGAACAAATCGATTTTTGACGAGTTTCTAAACGATAAGCACTTGCATGTAGCTAAGTAATAGTCCCTCATGTCTAGCACCCACCCGCAAATCCACCATCAAGTCTGCCGTGGCAGTCTACTTCTTCAAACTAATGGTGATCGACTCCGGCGTTGCATCCTCCAGGGTTACCACCTGTGGCTTCCTCGTCGAGTGTCTGATGGTCAAGAATTTGTCATTGTCCAAGATGGCCGAAACCTCTTCCAGCGCGTACCCAAGCGTTTCGGGGAAAGTGAAGAAGACGATGATGAACTCGACGGTCAACCAGACGACGTAGACCTAAGTAATAGTTAGTAGGGAGGCACCTATGTGGCTAGGTTTAAACGCACAATGTAGTATTTCCAGGTAATGCTTTCCAGTCCAACGGGGTTCACCTAGGACTCAAAGTTAGCTAGTCTCACAGGCCATACATGGTATCATTCTTACCCAGGTATTGAAGAAGCCTGCCAAGGTACAGAACAACATTAACCAAGCCAAGCCAATAACGCGGATATTGTAAGGCAGAACTGTAACGATGCGTTAGTAAAAGCCTCCATTGTGTATATTGTGGAAGTCTTACACTCGACAGGATACGAGTAAGCCAACGGGTTAAAAGCCCAGTTGTAGCCGCACATGAACAAAAAGATGAAAAACACCACCGCAATCGACGCCGATTTGTTCTCGGGGTGGCTTGACACGATGGAGTTTGCAATCGTAACCGAGAGGAACGAGATGAACATGACGACGATGGATGTCAAGAACTGCGTCCGTCTTGTTACCCACGACGCACACCAAGATGCAACAAGACAGGTCACAAATGACACAATCTGCAGGATGCCATTGATCTTTGTCTGAGAATCTTCCGACGTGACTCCCACGACGGTTAGTACGCTGGAGAGATAATACGAGACGATCCCATTCCCGGACCAGTTCATCGCAGTGCCGATAAAAGCCAGCAGGAACAAACGCTTTCTGTGAATGGGATTCGTAAAGAAATCTTTCCAAGTGTTGGCCGAAAAGTTCTCGCTTTCCAGTCGAAGCGTTTCCGAGATTTCGTTGAACTGGGCCACCACAAGGGGATCCTCCTCGTTGCCGTCGGCGTGTGCATCTGCCAGAATACGCAGAGCCTCATCTTGCCTTCCCTGGGCAATCAAGTATCGGGGCGACTCGGGGCACAGGAAGATGAAGACGAAGTTGATCAGCGCGACCGCGCCCTGCAGGTAACTGGGAATTCGCCAGCCATATGTGCTGTTGAGGCGAAACGTTCCGTACGTGATCCAGGCGGCCATGATGGCGCCGATGTAGTAGGTGCCATTATAGAGAGCCGTGATGAACTTTCTGTCGCGCGGATGGGTGAGCTCGGCGACCAGGACGGGAGCGCTGTTTCCAGCCGTGGTAGCTGCCAGACCAAACAGAATTCTTGCGACCGTGAACATTCCGACTAAGCATTACAGTATTAGAGTTATATCCAACGGAATCGAAGAATATGTTTATCCACGTACGGTTCTTGGAAGCTCCTTGAAGAGCTGCAGCAATAAACATGACGATGCAGCCAAGGACGACCACGCGCTTTCTTCCCCATCTATTGGCAATAACAGGGGCGAAAGGGAAGGCCAGAATGGCGCCTATCCAATAGCTGGAGTTGATCAAGCCCGTAATGCGTGTGTCTGGATGGAAGTCTGGCAGAAGGTGAGTAAATGGTTTTGGGCACGCAGAAGAGGTGGTGACTTACATTCCTTGAAAGTGCTCAAGGCTTGCAGTCCATTGAGCATACTACCTTCGTATCCAACTGTGCCACTGACTATACCTCTGTAAGTAAGCATTCAGAGGCAGGAAAGCTAAGCCACCTACCAAACAAGGCTCCAGGAAACAAGACCAGGTACAACTTCAAGGCTCCCACATCCCGATAGAATGGTTTGGGAGGGTTGCTCAAGAGCACCTGAGCAACCGTTGGTGCTATCTTTAGATTCGACATTGCGATCAAAGGCTTTCCATGCAGTATAATGCAATGCTTTCCACATCAGGAAGGATTCTGCAGGTCTCACTGATGATTATATAGTCTTCCCAGGGGAGCCTACCAATGCGAAACCGACTATTCAATAACACTGGACAAAGTCGCCCAACATGATTCATGTTTATGCCAGGGGGGTATTAGCCTATGACAGCGATTCTTTACGAACGAGCATCGTTTAGAGACGGCGTCTCCCAAATGTCCGCGATTGGAAATGGCAAGCGCTGGAATTGAGTGACGTTGATGGTGTATATATGCATGCGACTGACGCAATTGACAGTTCACCCGTACAGGGGCCTATCGCCCAGCTTAATTCTGATTACAAAATGCACGTGTATACCGCATCTAGTAAAGCCCGTTGGAACTCCTAGAGGCTTGGCGATTCCTTGGGTTATCTGGATGTCGGGAATTGAAGTGCACAACGGCCTCTAGGTGTGATCGATCTGAGGATCATGGTTATCCTGCAAGATCAACACCTTCGCCATCATCATCCATATTCTTCTCTAGGGCCTGAAAGTCCCTGAGCCCGTATTTGTGACGATGTTCTTCTATAGAAAGTAATACACGAGGTAGCAAGAACATGGTCGAGGCGTCAGTACATCAGATCTCCCCGCAACCTTGTTGCTTACCATGAAACAACCACATCTCCAATATGATGCTATCAAGGGTCATCGCACGACATGCGGAAATAACAAGTCTCCAACTATTACCTGAAATACTTCACACGTCTACTTCGGCGAAGATTCTAGGATATCGATGCCATATCATGGACAGTTCGCCTATCTGAACCTTTACGCGCATTTCCCATCTGTTGACGCGATCATTACCTTGACCAGAATCGATATTTAACGCATGAAACTATTGCATCATGCCATAAGAATCCTATTGACGCAATTACTGCTGAGGAATCACCGGCAGTTGGGCTCTGCAGTCCAGCCGGCTTACACCCATTGCAGGTAGGTATACATAAATTCACGCCCTGGATCCCCTGACAGCGTACGAATCCCGGTCCAAACCTCCAAGAAGCCATCGATTACCAGATTCACAAAAATGTCTTCTCAAGCTCAAGAGTATTGGAAGATCCGCGACGGTCATCCCGACGGCGCAGACAAGGAGAAGCCGCTGGGATCCGAGTTCGCCAAGTTGAAGCAGGACATCATCGCCCAGTACGGCAAAGATAAGATCTGGCAGAGTTGGCTTCAAGTTACGAGGCTACTCAAAGAAGAGAATAGCAAAATTATTGCCTCTGGGTCGTCTTTGTGGCCCGAGGTTGATTTTGCCGCTCTGGATCGTGTCTCAGAGGCGAAGCTGCATGATATCAAGGAGCGCGGAATCGTCATTATCCGCAACGTATTTCCTGAGGACCAGGCAAAAGAATGGCTCTTATCGCTCGATAAATACATTAAAGATAATAAGGCGAACGTTCCTTGTAGGTTCAATATCATTCTCAGTAAACTGATCCCAGCGCGGCTCAAACTGACCTTGTCCAGCATACCCCGAGGACAATCCATGGAACTACAAGACCTACTTCTCTCCCGTCCAGAACCAAGTTCGCTCGCATGCAAATAGTCTCAAGACCCAGGAGTTCATCAACAGCCTGTGGAAAGGCTACGATCCAGATGTCGCCTCAACGCAACCTCTCTCCTTTGCCGACGGCATCCGCTTCCGCCGACCAGGAGGCTTCTCGCCCACCGTGAGACCACACATCGATGCGGGGAGTCTCGATCGCTGGGGCGACGAGGCGTACCGCCATTACTACGATGGCATCTTCTCCGGGGATACTACAGCTCATAATCCGTACGACCTCAAGTGGCGAGTCGATGCCAAGAGCGCAAAGTACCCGGGGCGGGGTCAATCAACCGTCTTCCGGGCCTTCCAGGGCTGGACCAGTCTTTCCAAGCAGGGAGGGGACGTCGGGACTGCAGCGCTGGCTGTATACCCTTCCCTCAGGCTGGCAATCTCCTACGTCCTCCTACGCCCATTCTTCAAACCGCCTGAGAGTGGCTCTTTAGATCCAGCTCAGTGGGAGTGGGACGAGTCACCCACGTTCCCGGGCTCGTACGAAGGCGTGAGCCAGCAATTGTCGGCATCTTCGCACCCGCATCTCGAGTTGGAAAAGACTCTGACCATAACTCCCGTTATCAACCCCGGCGACGCGGTTTTCTGGCATTCAGATGTGAGTATTTTCTTGCAAGCACCCACTCGTATATAAACTAAACCCCGTTCCAGATCATTCACGCGGTTGATCCCATCCTCGACGGCCCCGATCCAGCCACGGTGCTGTACATCGCCGCCGTCCCGCTGACCAAGCGCAACCTCTCATACATTGCAACACAGCGGGAGTCGCTTCTAAACAGGGGAGAGACACCTCCCGACTACACTCGCTGGGGGGTGAATAGGTTTGAAGCGGACAGCGTAGGCTACCAGGGTCCAGAGGCAATCACTAGTCCTCTGGGTCGTCAGGCGCTCGGTCTTGACAGATTGCAGGGAGAGGGGGGGATAGTTCAGTGGGCGAACGAGACGCTGGGATACGCCTGAGTTGGTGCAATTATAGGTGCTTGGTTCATCGAGGTGCGAATTATGCGTAGCAATGGACGTCGTAATGCCCTGCGTTGGCACTGAATGTCATGTAAGCAGGGCTCTAGATACGGCTACAGTCCATAGCAAACCACCCAAGCACGCATCGAACCATCACGATAAAGATTACAGAACCAACAATCACCGAGTCTAAGATGAGGAGCAGCTTTTTAATATGGCTCGTAAGCCTTTAATTTTCCCATTTTTTCGGCCTTTTCGTTTCTACTTCTACCCGTCTTCCACGGTCTAGACTCTAGCCATTCCCTCTCAAATGTAAAAACGCCATCCATGCAAATCCTCCCATCGTGACAAAAGAAAAATATTTCCAAACGATAGAATAGTAGTTGGTTGAACTCCGTCGCTCAATACCACGCTCTCAAAGAGAAAATAAAAGAAGAGAAAGAAAGAAAAGTAAAGAAATAATGACAACTCATACACGCCATGCTCATCCAGTTCGCTTGCGAGTAACCCTCTAACATTTGTCCCAAAAATAAACCCTTACTCACACAGATAAATAGAAATGAAGTATTGTAAAACCGTACATGAGTCATTACACGTTTTCGCAGAAATAAAAGAAACAAACGAATGTTTTCCCATTGTGGGGGGGATTTAATCGGCTCCTGAGCCTTCAGACTGCGACGACGACCGGGTCATGTGTATATTCTTTCGTTTGACGATTTGGCTGTCGAGTTGTTAGCCAATTGTTTCCTTTAACCGACAAAGTAAGGGAGGACTCGCATTGCACCGCCTCGGTCGCGGGGGTCTCGCACAACAACAATCTCATCTTTGCGCTTGCCGCCGTCCTTCTTGCGACCGCTCCGCGTGCGTCCCGCGCCGTTGCCCCCCGCGGCGCTGAGCTGCACGATCAGCGCGGCGACTTGCCCCTGGAGCGTGGCGACGTCGTCGAGGGCGGCTTGGTGGCCCTTCTGCGCCTCCTCGAGCTTGGCCTTGACGTCCTCGAGCTGAGCGAGGAGGCTCCCGTTCTCGACGCGGAGGGGCGCCAGCTGCGCTGCGTCCTTCTCGGCCGCCTCGAGCTTCTTGGCGAGCTCGTCGCGCTCCGCGGTGAGGGCGTCGACGGTGGCGGCCTTTTCCTGCAGCTTTGTGGCCTCTTCCTGCGCGGCCGTGAGCTTGCCCGAGATTTCGTCGCGTTCCGTGGTCAAGGCTTCGACGGTGGCGACAGTCTCCTTGAGCTTGGCCGTCTCTTCCTCGAGGCCGGCAACCTTGGCTGCAATCTCGTCACGCTCTGTGGTGAGGCTGTCGATGCCAGCGGCCTTTTCCTGAAGCTCGGCGTTGCGGGTCTCGAGGTCCTTGTTCTGGTCGTGAAGATGGGCAATCAGGGCGACGCCCTCGGCGACTTTGGGGTCAGGCGGCGCCTCTTCGACGGGAGGCTCGGGTGCAGGCGGTTCGGGCGCGAGCTCATCCTTGGGCGTCTCTTCCACCGCAGGCTCCGGCTCCGGAGGTGTCTCGACGGGAGGATCCTCGGGCTTGACCTCTGACTCGGGCTCCGGCGGGACAGGTGTCGCCTCGGGTGCCTCCTCGGGCACATCCTCAACTGACGGAGCAGGAGGCGCCCTCTCCGTGGTGTCAGAACGAGCGTCGTCGTCCTTGGTGCTGGAGCTGACCACGCTGGTCGCAGAGGAGATGCTGCTTCCAACTGTGCTGCCAACCTCGGACAAGGACCGAAGAGAAGAGTTCTCGTCACGGAGGTTGTTGTTCTCAACAGCCAATCGCAGCACTCGCGAAGAAGCATCATCCTGGTCCCTCAAGAGGTCTTGCACCTGGCTGTGGAGGCTCTTGTTCTCCCCGTTCAAGAGCTCCGCTCGCTTCTTCAGCTTCTTTCGCTTGGCCTCCAACTCGGTGAGCTTGTCGGAGACTTCCTGCTTCTCCTTCTCGAGACCTTCAATCTTGGACTTGAGCTCGCCGTTTTCCTTGTCGCTGTCGGCAATGCGCGCATCCTTGGTCTCATTGTCCTTCTTGAGGTCATCAATGGTGGTCTGCAGAGTGGCGGCCTGCTCGTCAAGCTTCGTCTTGTCCTCTTGGAGAGCATCAAATGCGTCCTTAAGAACCTTCTTCTCCGCATCCAACTCGTCAAAGCGCTTCTGGAGATCCTTCAACTGCTCTTCAAGCTCCTCGGATCGCTTCTTAAAGTGTGCCTTGTCATCCTCCAATTCTTCAGACCGCTTCTGAAGGCCCGTCTTCTCCTCCTCCAGCGCAGATTTCTGCTGGCCCAGTTCCTCAAGGGCCTTGATGCGATCCTTCAGGTCCAGATCAAGCTGGTTCTTCTCTGCAGTGAGCGAACCGAGCTCCTTGGACTTGGACAGCAGGTCGCTCTCGAGACCCTCAACACGAAACTCCAGAGATTCCTTGGAAATCTCCAGGCCAGCAATCTGAGCGGTAAAGGCAGTCTCGCGCGACTTGCCAATGACCTTGAGGTCTTGAATCTCCCGCTCCAGGTTGATCGACTTGGCCTCGAACTGCGAACTCGACTCCGTCTGGTTCAGGGACTGCTTCTCGAGCGTGTCGCACTTTTCCTCCAGAATATCCTTGTACTCTCTGTATCGGTTGACATGGTCCTGGAGATCCTTGACCTTTTCATCAAAGGTCTTTTCCGTCTCAAGCAGCTGATCGCGCTCCTTCTTGAGCTTGCCAACCGCTTGCTCGTGCTCCTTTCGCAGCCTTTCAACAGTTTGATCTCGATCTCTCTTGAGCTTCTCAATCGCCTGGTCGCGCTCCCTCTTAAGCTTGTCGAATGACTGCTCATAGTCCTTCTTGAACCTCTCAAATGACCGGTCATGCTCTTTGCGAGTCTTCTCGAGCGTTGTGGTGTGCTCCTTCTTGGCTCTGTCGAGCATCACATTCTGCTCCTTCTTGACCCGATCAAGCACCCTTTCTCGGTCGCTCTCGGCGCTGTCGATTGCTTGGTCGCGCTCCCTTCTGAGCTTAGTGAGCGCCAGCTCATGGTCCTTCTCAAACTTCTTGAAGGCGCCATCAGTCTCGTCCAGCTTCTTCCTGGTCTTGTCCAGAAGCTTGTTCTGCTGGTCAAGGTCGTTGGAAAGCTTGTCACGAGTCTCGCGAGCCTTGTCGCGCGCCTGGCGCAGCTCATCCTTGTCGGTCTGGAGAGAGGTGATCTGGTGACGAGCATCATCCAGATCCTTGGTAGCAGATGACTGCTGCTTGCGGAGCCGCTCGAGATCCTTCTTCAGATCCTCAATCTCGCGGTTCAAAGCGCGTTCAGCATCATGCCTTGAGCGGTCTCGTCGTCGAGTGGTGGTGTCTGTGCGTGTGATCTCGCTCTGGTGCGTAACAATGGGAGCGGTTGGGACCATCGCTGAGCTCTGCTGGCTCATGTAAGACATCTGCTGAGGAACCTGCTGGGGAGGCGGCGATTGGTAGGTTTGCTTGGGGACATGTTGCATGGGCTGATAGGTTTGCTGCTGCATAGGTTGAGGCGGAGGAGACTGATACGTCTGAGGAGCATGCTGGGCGGGGTTGTGAGGTACCAGAGGGCCGACATGAGAGTAGACAGGCTGAGACTGCTGGATCATTGGCTGCTGCTGCGGAGGTGCTGGAAGCGCCAATGGTTGTTGGGACTGCGAGATGAGTGGTTGAGATTGCTGAATCATCTGCTGCTGCGGCGCCGGGAGCATGGGCTGAGACTGCTGGATCTGATGTTGTTGTTGCTGCGGTTGCTGCTGTTGCTGCTGTTGCCCTTGCTGCTGCCCTTGCTGTTGAGACTGGGTAGGTTCAATGTGAATGTGGAACGTCCGGCCTCGACTCTGCGAACGGTTCTTGTTCTTCTTGCTCTCCTCTGTCGGGCGCGAATCGCGAGAGTCGCGAGTATCTCGAGACTCACGGGAATCACGAGTCTCATGCGTGGGCTGTGAAATGCTCACGCTTCGACGACGAGTCACGGATTGAGATTGGACCTTTCTCGTCTCCCAACCGCCCTTGCAGTCGCTCTCAGTCTCCGTGTCGGACAGGACACTCGTCATGCCCGTGGACACGGAGACCTCGGACGTGGTGCCCCATGAGAAGTCAGGCTCCGAGTCGTAGCGGTTATCGTCAGAAGCGTAGGGGTTTCTGGGTGTAAGTGGCTCGGGCGATCTGTTCCGGTACGAGGTGTCCTCTCGGGATCGGAACTTGAGGGTTGGCGGCCTGAAGCGGAGCGGCTGCTCGGCGGCGGCGGCGGGTTTGGGAGCCGGCAGGGGCTTTGGTCCCGGCCGTGATTGTCTCTGGTTTGCTGTGGATGACTCTGTTTCCGACATGGCGGTGGTGGATACTTCCGAGACAGTCGATAGCATGTCGGGCTCTGGCCTTCGCGACAGGGATTGAGACTGGTTCCGTGGACGAGATGAGCCGTTGGTTGTGGTTCTTTGTGTTGAGGTTGTTTCTGATGAGTTGCCACTCTTCGAAGAGTAGCCTCGAATGGTGAGGTTCGGCATTGTGTTGGATGGTTTGAAGAGTTCTCTCTCTTTGTGGTTGGTTCGGATTGGGTTGTTTCGCTTGTCTTTCAAGGGTGTCGTTGATAGGTGGCGCTGATTGCAAATTGCTGGCAAATGGTCGATGCTTGTGGTACGTGTGCGTGTGCCGACTGTAGAGATGGTTTCTGGGTTAGGTAAAGGTATCTTGGTTGCATATTGGTATCATCTAGGAAGAGAGAATCAGAATATTCACAAGAATTTGCGACATTCTGCTGGGACGAGAAGACTATATTGCATCTGGGGTGCAACCCTGGGCGCCCAATCCAAAAATTAGAACCCTGTTTTTCCTCCTCCATACCCTGCCTCTGAGGACCCCCAAGCTGCCAAGGTGGTTCGAGTGGACACTGACCTCTACTTCGTACCCAATTTGCCCAACCACCTTCAGGCACGACTGTCAAAAGTCAAGGCGCGGCCGCTAGACGACGGCTGCGGGAGCGGGCTGCGGGAAGGGAAGAAGCAGGACCTCCCTTGCAGGCCTCATTCAGGAGTCTGAGGAGCCAGAGGAGCCAGAGGAGCCAGAGCAGCCAGTCTAGACGGCCTGCCGGTGGTCCCCGGGCACGCCCATTGGGCCTCTTGGGGGAGCAGAGAGCCATTGCTGCAGTTACACGGCGCTACCTCAGTGCATTTGCGTCAGCGTTGGGCTTCAGTCCCTTATCCCCTCACCAAGTGGCAAAGAGACCCGACTCTTTGTTGACCCATGTGGACGCAACTGTGGGACGTTTGTAGCTGTCGTGTTTCTGGAAGCAAAGCCGTCCATTCGTTTAATCCAACGGCCCAGTTTATCTCTCAAATCTGCGTGGACCATGCCTGTACGCAGAGAGCTTTGGCTGCCCAGTCGCCGACTCAGGGCGACCACTCACAGCATCGCCTACTTTGAGGCCAGTCCCGTCCGGCCCTTAGACGCTTTTCCCATTGTCGAGCCCCAAAACTTTCTGTTGATGTGGACTTGTTCTATTCGTTCAGAACTGGGCTATGGCTCATGATTGTCGCTCAGCCGAGGAGAACAAAGCGTACTGCCGAGCAACCATAAATACACTATCCCGTGAGTTGGATTTTAGAGGCATTGTTGAAGACGATTCTTCGCCAACGAAAGGAGTTTCTGGCTTTGCAATTGTCCAAGAGACGAGGCGTAGCCGACCATGCTGTGACTCTTAATGTTTGCTGGCAGTCAGTTTGTGTCGCACAGGTGCACAATCTGACTCTTATATTCTATTTTTTTCAATCGATACGTGGCCTCTGGCTCCTGCATGTGTTACTCACCTCGCCCTGTTTATTTTACTGGCTACGGATTAGTATGGCTTTGTTTTTTTGGTCATTTGTGAGACATTACAGTACAGCGAATTGCCGGTTATTTAGGGTAAGGAAGCGAACGAATCAATGGCGGCTTTCTTGGGCGAAGGAGTGCCAACAACAAAACGCGTCGTAATGTGATTTTCGACGTGCATACTGCGGCATAATGGTGTTTTTGTCCCGGCGACTGTTGATCTTGGGCAATCGTTCTCGTGGAGCATCACCGGACCAGAAAAGAGCCATCCACCACATTGTCGATCCCTCATCTTCCCCTCAGATGAATCTTAATGAGGACTCGAGATATTCCTCGTGAGCTCCCATGCAAACTGAAAATCGATGCACAACGTCCCCTCTGCAGCTTGATTGCCTATACTTGGACTAAAGAGGCAGAACATACATGCCGTATGTACGGGGTGATGCAAGATCGGGTTGACAGACCGATCAGGTTGCTAAAAGCAGCACCCAGCTCAGCTGACGCGAGCATGCGCTGAGCAGATTGCCCCCAGTGCTGGGACGGGCACCAACACAAGGGATGGATGGAAGCCCAACGGGCACTGAGAGTGCTGATTCGCTCGGGAATAAGGGTGCGGCGTCTTAACAGCTGCTACCACACTACGCAACAGTGGACTGACCCTTTTGATGGTCTCGTACAGCGTGGGGAGAGCTCACGAGTGCAGGCCTGTACCACGCCCTGTAATTGATGATGAGTCGAGAACCGAATCCTTACTTGTGCACACGCACATGTCGCTCTTGCGATTCTTGTTGAGGTCTCATCTCGTCTTCATGTACAAGTAACTGCAATAGCCATTTGCACACTAAACTCGCACCGTCAAGTATTTTGTCCTCCGTGTTTCGGTTCCAAAACGTAATAGAAATTCTTTGTACCAGGATTCTCCAGACATTCTCTGCGGGGTACGTTATTCGTGAATAATAGAATGTCCCCGGCCGCCGCCGGCACGTTTGTGTTAACTTTCTTCATGACCAGATGATCCTTCTACTCTCAGTGAAACAGTCTTGACTTGTCCAATTTCCTTGACTCTTGGACGAGAGGAATAATCTCGATGCCAGAGGTGATAGCAGGGTGAGGCCTGGTTGACTAAAGAACACATATCGGCAGCCCAATCTTCCCAGTATGGATCAATTATGCAAATATACAGTATTTCTATGTTACGTCTCGTGACCAGGGACTCGCCGAGGCCTTGTCAGACGGCCAACTTCCTTGACGGAGTTCCTCCGCAGGAGACTACAAATTGTCTTCTTGACCCCAAATCCCCCGCATAATCCACTTCTCCACGAAGGCCCCCCAACGTTCCTCGGCTTCCCTCGGTCTTGACCATTTCGGCTACAATAGATCAACGCAATATTATTCTTGTATGATGAGTACCAACTCAAGCCACGTCAATTTCCATCCCTGGAACCACTGCTCCTGTCGCAGTAGGTCCCTGGTATCCCTTCCTCGCACTCCCGAGCCACCAAGCTCCCACGAAAATGGTGAAAGCGCCCCAAATGAGACACGCGTAGTTCATGTTTGCCGCCGTCACTGGCAACGCCGTGGGGAAGCAGTAAATCACGCCCCAAGCAAGCATATATGCGCAGGCAATAGCATTCATAGTGTAGCCAATCCAGCCCTTCATCCGGAAAGGTCCGTAGGTAATGTTCTTCCGACCGGTGAGTAGGTTGGGCAAGATGCAGGCAAGGAACGAGCTGCTAGATAGCAGGATGAAACTTCCCACAAAGGCGTTAAAGGCCGTTGTGCTACCCACGTAGATGGCACCGAGGACCGTCACGAGAGCGCATGTAATCAGCGTAGACCACAGGGGCATATCGAGCTTGGGGTGAATTTTTCCAAGCACATGAGGGAGAGGAGTGGCTCCATCTCGAGCAAGAGCCCAAAGAGTTCGACCGCATGTGATGTATAAACCGACAACCGTGAGAGTGATGCAAATCATGACCAACGAAAGCAGTCCGGTAGCTCCAGCAGCTGAACCTGTGGCCTGGCGATAGATTTCGGCAATCGGATAGGCTGAATCAAAGAGGGCATCGTAGTCGTTGATGGCATACATGATGGCAATAAGGTAGCAAAGACCGGTGAAGAAGCCGGTAATGACCTGCAGGAACAAGGCCATGGGGACGTTTCGCTGGGGGTTTGGAATTTCTTCAGCCAAGTGGGTTGTTGCATCCACGGGACCAACACTGAAGGCACCGTTGAGCATTCCCGCAACAAAAACGAAGCCATTGGGATAACCAATATCAGCCTGCCACTCCTTCCAGACGAAGGAGGAGCTGGCGTGCGGTGGTCTACCACCTCGACCAGGCATGACGGCCACAACAATGATTGTGATGATGAAGCCAGCCAGGACGGCAAAGACTCCAATCTTGTTCAGGCTCGGCATGGCACTGTTGAACAGACACACAGCCGCGCAGGAGATCCAAGTCGTGATGATGTAGGTTATGAAGACGTGCCACGACTCAGCCACAAAGTCGGTATGGTTGAGCGCGTACATCTGGACGAGGGTGTTGGCGAGAATCGAGCTCATGCTGGCGCATCCGAGGACCCAGGCCAGGTAATTCCACCACCCTGCGAAGAATCCAATGACTCGGCCCCATCGCCGGCCTGGCGTGACCGACGCCCAGTGGTATACGCCGGCAGAGGACGGGATGGCGCTGGCGAGCTCGGCGATGCTGGCGGCGACAGTCCAGTAGAAGACGGATACGACGATGAACTCGTACAAGACGCCAGGAGGACCGCCGTTGAAGATGGCAACGAGAATGGATCCGCCAATGGCAGGCCAGACGTTGCCGACGACGAGACCGACACCGGCCAGAGCGAGGAGATTGAAGTTTTGCTGAAGTTCCTGGACGTGGCCCGAGGCGTTGAGGTTGACCTCCTGATTAGAGATGGATTTCGTCACGGGCCCATCAAAACCCCGATCCCTCTTGTCGTCGGCGTCCATCTTGGGGAGGACTTGCTCGCCTGCTTTTGAGCTGCTCATCTTTGCTGGGATGAACTGAGAAAGAAAGATGAAGGGTATCCTGGCGATCGCAAAAAGGTGCGGGAAGTCATCATTCTTATCAAGCCAAGACCAAAGACCAGCACTTTGATACGGACTAGGGGGCGGTTTCGCTGGTTTGGGGAGAACTGGGGTCGACTATCTCTGACCCCAGTTGTATTGAGTAATAGAAATTACCCCGCACGATGCAGAGGAGAATCGTTTCATGGAAGACGGAGCAACGAAGTGGAAAAGATTGTGGTGGTTGTCTTGGGGAAAATGGGTTGGACTTTCAGCAAGGGGGCGAGACACTAAACAGGTCCGGGTCCCGGGAGAAAATGGGGAATAGACGTGAACGGAGCTTTTGCCTCGAGTAAATAGCTTGGCCGTGGCATTCGCCGCCGCTCCGGGCAGTACGCGACTCAGGTGGCAGCCTACTCCAGCGTTGTCAGCGTGTCGTGGGTTTGAGCAGCAAAGGAACGCGGTCAGTCCACATCAATACAGAGACATTTGGAGATGCAAGGCGTTCATGCAGGTCTTGGTTAATTTGGAGAAGGGCCTGTTGTATTCGCCGTGGCTCCCACAAAGCGTGGCCTACCCCAAACCTCGCCAGAATCGCCCTTCTTTGTAGCAGCCTCCCCGCCTCCCATTACTCTCCGTCGAATTCCCGACGTGGTTTTGCACTAGAGCCTCACACACTGAATCGCTCTACCGTCTTACCGGAACTCTGCGCCCCCTTCTCACTCAATCACTGTCCCGTACGCCGATCTCCAAAGCCTGGACCAGACAATCGAAACAAGCCGGCGACGGTGGAGAAACTCGGCGATGCGGTCCTCGCCAGGATTAGGCCCGTAGCGTCCACTCAGAGGCCGTCATTTCATTCGGCTAAAACAAAAATGACATTTCGGTCGTGCCCTGCTATCTTGATACGGGACATGGTAGAAGGCAGGAGTCTGCGAGAGGTGGGACAGGGAGGAGAAGGGGAATAGGATCTGGGGTAGCTGCCTCCGAGACCGATGAGCCGCCAGCTCCGTGGCACAAAAACGGTTTCGCCACGTGCGTGGAGTTACCCCAACTGATGTTTTCTACTTGGAGGCGCGGTAGTTCATCGAATGCTGAGCCCCTGGTGGTTGGTACATGACATGATGGCATAATCCATCGCAGTGATCGCAGTCTCGTGCAGGCTGAGCAGAGCGAGGAAGAAAGGCAGCGATTAGAAGAACAAGGCAGGTTCAATGATATTTCAGGATTGTTACCTCATGATAATTCGTCTGGATCATGGTCAATTTGGAACAAAGATCACAGTCTTGAGCTACCTACCTGGGCTGGGCATTCTCCCATTGCTCCGACACGACTTGACGATAGACCAATCCAAAAGTGAATCTCATGATCAGTATGTCATTCCTTTTAGTTGACATCAGCCCGCCGAATCCAGAACGATCAGTCGAGAGTTGAGGAACAGACTCCGAGCGAGACCCGGAGCCAATTTGCCGGTTTTCCAGTGGACCCAAATGGCCGGCGGCGGGGCAATTTCACCGGGGCCATTCGCCGGCGGCCGCGGGCGGCATCGGCGTCGTTTTTGGAGAATCAATGAGTTGGAGTTGAGTAAGTAGGTCCGAAGGCTCAAATAACCGGCGACTATTAATATGCCAATGCCCCCCGAGTTTGTCCCTGCGATTCGAGCATTTGGCCTTACCAGTCCCTCGCTCACGTTTCGTAGGTGTGGGATGACGAGGTTCCGTCTCTCAATCCTCGCGAGGAGTGAAGAATTTCTGTGTTTGATCCGAGTAGAAATGGGCTCCCCTTCCCCTTTCATATTCACTTTGCTATTTTCAGACCTCGATAGATTTTGCGACGCTTGTTACATCTCACCGAATCTAGAGAGTGATCAATTCCTCCTTCTATTGAACATGAGCGGTGCGAACCTGTCAACCTCTGAGCGTGACTGGACGAGCTGGCCTGCAATAGGTCAAGAGGGTCGAGAGAAATACATTCTTCGACTACTTGAATAAAGCCGCTTGAATTCTTCTCTTGTATTCACGGTCACGCGTAAATCCATTCTGAAAGGTCTAGTTTCGTACAAGGAGTATTGAACTTTTGGTCCCATTCTCGGTTTTCAGCCGGTGGTGCAAGACAAAGACCTACACGCATCTGAGGCCGTATTCGTTCTCGGAGGATCAGATGACTTTATCCCAAGCCGGCCGCAGGGCAGATACAAATAATCAGAGATGAATTCCGTTCCCATCCCCCCCAGTCTCGCCCACGTGGCAAGAAGGTTGTTGTGGCGTACCTTGCAGTAGTCTTGCAGAGTACAGGGGTATACAACTTTATGACTTCATGCGGAGAAGCCATGCAGTGTTTGAGACTTGAATACCACAGGTTGTTTACTGAACCAAAATCCATGCTGTTTGATATGTTGCGAGGCTCCATTAGCCTCTTCGATGATGCATATCTGTCACTTCATAAGTAATGAGAACACGGTGGTTGTATTTGGTCGCTCATGACGAGAAATCAATTCATGTTCCTGTTCAAAGGTCGTACTTATTCTTTATTGATCATAGAGCCAGGTCCGGGTGTTTCTTTGACTTGTGTTTACCCAAACCTTCACAATGGAACAAGCGTGAACATAACCGGTGTATGAGAGTTTGCCTGCTTTGTGATGGACGCCTTCTCATTATTTAACTATTAAAGTATATGGGCACTAGTTGCATGCTCATCCTTATGCCAAATATATTTTATGTAGGGATACCTGTATTTTTAATTAACTGGGTGTTATGAGGATGGGAACATGGGTATCGAGGGGCAAAGATGAGTAAGGCTACTGATGCTCTTGGGGCCGAGAAGA
>JALNIO010000028.1:0-20656 GCA_023509875.1 Rugonectria rugulosa | reverse complement strand
TTTTTTTTAATGGAAATACAACAAGCAGCCAGGTTGACCATCGCACAATCACAGATCAATCCTCAAGCTCAGCGTGTTGTCAAAGGTGACGGTGCCCCAGTAAGGCTCCATGCCCGCGTTGCCGACATTGACATAGGTGCTCGTGGCGAAGACGCCCTGCTCCGACAGCGCCACGAGCCAGTCCTTGATGTCCCCCGCGAAGCTGCCGCCGTCCCCGTCGCCGAACTGGTCCGCCTCGGGCGCCAGCAGCGACGACACCGTGATGCCCGTGTCGGTGTTCTTGCCCTGGTACAGCTTCCACCCGTCCTTTTCGTACAGGCCGTCGATGGTGGCCACGGCGCCGTCGGCCCAGCCGATGGGTACCTGGCCGCCCTCCCACCGTAGCCAGAGCATGAGTTCCTGCGCGGCGGTGGAGGTGCTGTCCCCCTTTGTGTCGGAGGTCATGAAGTCGTAGACCACGTTGCCTGCGGCTGCGAGTTAGTGATGGGGTTGCGTGGACATTTACGACATGGGGGGGGGGCTTGCCCTTATAGGCGCTCGTGTTGGACACTGTCCACTCGTACGTCGACGGGATCGTCGAGATGCTATCCAGCGTCGTCTCTAGGTTCTGCGTGAGGCCGATGAACGAGTAGCCCTTGACGACGTCGGCGTTGACGGTGGGGTCAATGTCCCAGACGCTGCTCCAGTGAATCGTCTGGCTGTCCCCCGAGCCGGAGGTGCCGTACAGGTCGGTGCAGCAGGACCCCTCGATGGACTGGTAGTTGTAGTTCATGGAGTAGATGATCCAGGGCGTGCCGGTGAGGACCTCGTAGGCGTTGGGGGCGCCGCAGAAGGTAGAGGTGGGCTCCGAGGCGCCGGACACTGAAGCCACCAGGGCTGGGAGAATGAGGGACGAAGTGTAGCGCATGCTGAAAGGGTGGAGTGTACCGAAACGAGAGAAGAGAAGAGAACCAAGGAGTGCCAGACTGCAAAGGAATGAAGCGACAGTGTAGGAGCGCTCTCAAGATCTCATTGCTGCCAGGCTATCGGGTCTACTTAAAGGCCCAAAGGAGTGTTTCGAGGCCCACTGAACCACCACTCAACTCGATTCGCGACAGGGGCAGAGGGCTCTGCAAAGTAATTACGGAAGCGACAGTTTTGGCATCCTGTTGATGTTGCAGGACTCTCCCTCTCTGATGGGCCGAGGATTAACATGAAACGAAGCCAAAGAAACAAGAAAAAGTGTTCCTGAGCTAGGGGAATAAATGATCCTCCAATCCGGGGCTGGTTTCTGGAGTCATGGTCCACGCTGCAAATAAAGGACCTTGCGGAGCCTCTACGCCTCAGCATGCACGGATCGACCACGCCTGGACTTTATACAAGCTCAATTCTTTGACCGTCCCTGCTCAGGAGGAGGCAAGTACATTACCTACCTATGTGCTCGTATTCTCCGTGTTCAGAGCACGAGGTTGAGATTTCCCTTGGCAGGGCAAAGGACCCAACTTGCTGGCCTTGCCAACTCACCCCCACATTCTACGGGCCCATTTTAGTTGGCGTGCGGCTTTGTGAAGAAGCTTTGCCCCTTTTGGGGTAGTGTAGGTAGCCATGTCGCGATCTGTACATCTACCGTAGCAAGCGGGTTCTAAAAAAAGACTAGACTCCAAAATCATATTATCGCCAACATCTTCACCTCAAAACTGTAGTAGCGGTCGGCATACCATGTCATAACCTAAACGTCCTATTTCAGAGCTACCGTCTATATTATTTATTTATCCAATTATCTATCCTGGAGCCATGCCTGTACCGTAAATGGGGGGAGTTTTCTTTTTCTTAAAAGACCAAGAACCAAAGAAACACGCTTTTCCTATGAAATGTAGTCCGTTGTGGAATTTTCAATCTTGGTGTGCTGTGAGGGGAAGGGCGAGGGCGAGGGCGAGAAAGTGCTGCTGCTCCTCCGCTCACCCTTCCCTTTCTCTCCTGACAAAGAGAATGCAAATCAGTCTCAAGGGTGTTGCTGACAAGTGGTGCGGCCCTCTCCGTATTAGAGCCGTTGCAGCATTTCCTCCGCTGATGCTCGCTGATCGGGATCGTGTATGACCATGGCTGCAAGTCCCTCAAAGCCTTTTACTCTAGTAGCATCCTGAATCGCCTGTGACACCAGAGGCTTCTGCAACGCCTTTCCTCTGAACCCATCTGCATTAAGAGCATATGCAAGAGTAACAAAAAGTGACCAGATGTCCATCTTTTACATGCTTGAATGAATGAATGTGAAAAATGTATAAATAAATAAACATGTTGGGTACTGATGTTGGGGTCTAGCCGCTGATGCTTTCTTGTACCTGGTGCTCTGTGGATTTTGTCACCGGCAGTTTGTGGCGGTTGGACGTTGATCGCTTGACCCTCTTAGCTTGAGAGAGCTACCAAGCTTAGCCTGAAGCGGCAAGCAAGCACTACCTAAAAGCCTAAAGGCAGTGAACAGTGAAGTGCACCTGCCTGCAGTTGCAGCAAACAGACCTCAATCGTGGCCAATCAGCGCGCAGGACACTTCCGTCAAAGAAAGTACCCATGAACATGCACCGCACCGCACCGCACCGCACAACTGGGATGAAAGACGGGTGTTTCTTTCATCTTGCCAATTTCGATGCTTCTTTGACTCTCAACTTCAATTCTTCCTCCTCGCAACTTCATCTCTGCATCTAGCATCTACAACCATCACCACTGCAGACATGGATCCGCCGTCCCATGGCTCACGAGACTCCTCCCGCTCTCCCGTCCTCGACAAGTTCCAGAAGGAATTGCGACTACACAAGGCAAAAAACTGGCGCAACGCTTTAATGCCAGGGAACCAGTTCGAAAGACAGACCGCCCGCGAGCGCGCACGGCTTTTCTATCAGATAGGTCACCGAACGTTGGGCCGGAGACAGACGCTGCCTTGGGACATGGCTCTTGATGTAGATGACAATCCAAGGAACAATGTCCGCACTCGCTGGGCAGAACAAGGAATCTGGGGAGATGAGTGGGGACCAGCGCCGCCGGAGGCCAGCAAGTCGTTGACATCGTTTGCAAAACACGATAGCGGCCATCTTTCTGGCTCTTATAGGCTCGGCCGCAAGCCTGAGCCGGGTCCTCGTTGGGGCCACGAGGAACGAGACTCAGACTCCGACTCAGAGCCCGAGACTCAACCTGTCTTTGGTCTCTTTGGGAACAAGCTGGAACGTCCAAAGCCTGCGCGACCTGTCGAGTACATCGAAACACCGTATGGGCTCATGCCAAAAACACACCACCCTAAGCCAACCGTTCGTAATCCTGAAGCATCTCGACCCTGCAATCAATTCTTGTACCAGATCTCCCAGGAGCGTGTCTGGCTCCGGGACGAGATAGACCTGAGGAGGCCAGGGGTATTTGTCGATCTCGATGCCATGGCGTACCAGAGCGTCAAGGGAAAGTGGATGGAAGATAAAATCTGGAACCCCAAATGGGGCGAGTTTCCGGGAAGATTGTGGATGCACGAAGAGCCCGAGGAGGAAGAGGAAATGGACGAGGAGACCATTCGGGAGAGGAGACCATTCGGGAGAGGGTGCGGAGCCCACCCTACGATACTCTCGCAAGCATGAAAGAGCTGGTAATGTCTTGGCCGGCCGTCCCCGAACAAGACATAATGAGGGGCACCAAGCGTAGCCGCGACGATGATGCAGCTGAAGACGAAGCACCGCCCAAGAGGGCCAGGTACAATAGTCCGCCTCGTGACGATTGTCGCAACGAGGTAACCAATGCCGCCGGAGCATCACAGGTCCCCTACACTGACTTCGCAGGCCGCCCTTGCGGAACTTTTCAGCGGAAGGAATCAGCAGGACACATGAAGGCCGAAGAGAGGGAGCAGGGAGACGGCCGTCGTTGAGCATTGTCGGGTGGCCAAGGGGGAACTTGGGAACTTGGGAACTTGGGACCAGTAGGAACAGGCATGTGTATAAAGCAGGTAGATGGGGGACTCGGGGGTCTGCATCGATAAGCAGACGGGGTGAGCCAGAGTGTGGGTTGGGATTCGTGATTTTCTTCAAGTTGATTGTCGCTTATGCTTCACAGTTGCTCTCTAGTCAGGTAGTTTGGTTGAATAACATTTCGCGTTCTCTGCAGACGACACTTGTAGAAGGCATCGAGGCGGGCACGCAAGCCCCTTTCGAGGACTGGGCGTCTGAACGGCCTAGGTAACAGCTGGGTTCAAGGTATCATGACCTACTTACCTGGTACCTACCTACTTACTTAGGTACTTACTTATTTACTTGCTACGTATTTGCGTACTTACCTCCACGGATCAAAGCAGGCTGGAAAGGGTTTGTGTGAAGGGGAAGAGGATAGAGGGGGCGGTGCTGGAGCAGGGCTATTCGACAAACATCCCAGGTTCATCGACAAACACTACATCCCAATTGACAAGAATGCCAGGAAGGGAAGTAAGAACTCGTTGGGTAGGGGCACAATGCAGTTCCAAGAATCTCAATCTTAACACAACCCCGACAGACCACGAACCAAGCGCCATCGTCAACACACCGACCGCGAGCGATGGAGCTCACAACGACGCAGACAGAAGGGCGACAGCCAGCGCTCCAACAGCAGTGTTGTATCGCGACGTACGAACGATGGGCGCCGAAATCGAAGTCCCATCCAGATCGAAAGCGATCGCGGCTCGAGCGATTTCACTAGTTATTTACTTAGATACCTACCTAGGCACGTAATGTAGCTCGATTGCCTGCCCGTGGACGGCTCTACATGAAGCGTGTCATTCCTGCGCTCCCCTCCGTTTACGTTCTGCTCTAGAGACCTGGATGCACTCGCCTCCTGACATTTAGACAAAGTAAGCTCTTGGGAGTTATCGACTCTTGATTTCACATGTATCTCTGCCCTGTTCTTCGCCACATGGGAAACCCCCCTAGTTCAAACCGTCCCAAACCACCCATTCTCCATTCTCCCCCCCTTCTCCCGCCAGCGAATTTGTTTTGTCAGACCTAACCCAACCCCATGAGATGATCCTCCGGTATTTCCTAGCGCGGGTAGCAGGTCTTTGAACCGCATCTACTGGGCAGTATGGGGGAAAAAAAAAGAAAAGTTGAGAAAACAAGATGTGCGTTGGAAAGACAAGCTGCTCCAAAGGCAGGAGGAGAAGAAGGAAATTAGCGGATAAGAGCGAGTTTCCCATACTAAGGGTAACGTTGAGCAAACATTTACTATCATCTCCCAGACCCGAAAGACGAGAGAAAAACCTACTTGCGCGTCCTCATGCGCTTAATCCTGACCTTCGCCGTGGGCGGCGCCATCGTCCTGCCAGAGCGCCTTCATCTTGGACACGAACTTGTCCCATCGGCGCCGAGGGGGGCTGAAGGAGGGCGGTTCCTGCTCAGAGCCCTCACCCAGCCGAGACGTGTTCCCGTGGCGGTGGATGGGCGAGTTGCCGCCCCAGGGGAAGTCTGGGTCGTCGGGCAGCCCGCCGGCGGCCTGGGAGGCGGAGGGGTAGATGGGCGAGGCCACGGTCGGGGGTGCGTCAGTGGTAGTGACGGTTTCGAAGGTGGTTGTCTTGGGGGTGGCAGTCAGTCCTAGTGGCATGATCTGTTAGTACGAGCGTCCTCTTGGTTTTGCTATGTGTGTCATGTGAGGGGTCAATGGGGCTTGGGTTATGGCACTTACGCTGTGGTGTGGACTGAGCTGTCATGTTGGCCCATCGCAGTGTGGTGCAGATGCTCGTTGTGCTAGACGAGCTGCAGACCGACGTAACGGGGATGGGCACGTGAGGGTGGAAGGAACCTGCTGAAACAGTTCTGTTGGGGGAGAGCGTGCAGTTTGACGTCGAGCCCACCGACGCTCTCGTGGCCTGGGCATGAACCTGGGATTCGGTGCAGGTCGTGGATGGAACCGAGGTGCATGAAGACGTCGAGTTGGCGGCATGTCCTCTGGACAGACACGTAGTGGTCTCATTCCTCCACGGACCCGAAGTGATCGCCGCAGTTCCGGAGTGGGTGGCCTGCACGCTCACGCTGGTGCCCGCGGACGCCGTGGAGTTGCGATGCAGCGTCAAAGTCACGGAAGACGTCTCGGTCACAGTGACCGGGGTCGAGGGTTGGACCGAGCCCGAGGATGCAGCCGTCTCCGAGGCGCCCGAAACGTCCGAAGTGGCGTTGGCCCAGCCGGTGCTCGCCGAAAAGTTTGCGCCAGACACTCGCGAGGTCTCGGACCTGGTCAGCGTGACGATGCTCACGGAAGTGACCCCGTGTGCGGTAGCCGTGATGGAGCTGGTCGACACGTTGCCTGTAGGGAATGGGGGAGTGTTTGCATGGGATCGGGTGATGACGATCGTCTTTGTCGAAGTGCTGGTGAAGCTGGGCGAGCTTGTGCTGGAGACGGGAGGGGTGACCGCAGACAACGAGGTCGAGTTGCTGGTAGAAGTGCCAGCAGCAGAGGCGGTGGAAGAACCGTTGCTCTGAGACTCGCTAGGCAGCGATGGAGAAGAAGTAGCATTGACGGAGTGAGTCAAGGTGACGGTGCTAACATTGGTAGGGAATGGCAGCGGTAGAGGGAAGCCTGACTCGGAGATGGACGAGGCCACAGTCGAGTTGGGAGGCACGGTGAAGGGAGGAGGGGTACCTGATCCGGTTGGAGATGAAGTAATGACTGTTGCATTATTGACAGTCGTGGCTGTGCTTGTAACTGTCTTGTTCACAGTGGGATAGGGAGGAGACAAGGACGAGAGGGTAATTTGTGGAATAGACCCAGTGCTCAAGCCCGACGAAGCCCAGGTTGTGTTCCAGGGGATATGCCTAGTCAGGGTTGAGGTCCTGGCGTTCGAGCCCGACACGGTTGTCGAGTTGACCTGAGTAGGAACCACAGTCACAGTGATGGTGGACGACCACAGGGTAATGACTGTCGAGCTTGTACTGGTATTGGCGTACGGAGGCGAAGCCGAGGCTGTCATGCTCTTCTCACTCGTGGTGCCGTTGGCATATCCGGAAGAACTGAGACTCTCAGCTGTGCGGGAACTAGCGGCAGCTGTCTCGATCGTTGTCCCCCAGACCGAGGAAGAGTTGGTGGGAAGCGGGAAGGGAGGAAAGGATGAGCTCCTGGAGAGTGTGATGACGATGATGGAGGTATTGTGGCCTGGCGATGAGAGGCGAGAGGTGGCGGTAATGGTAGAGACGCCTGGTCCAGATGCTGTACTCGATGCGGTTTCGTAGATGGTTGACGTGAGGGAGCGAGTAAGAGTAGACAATTGCTTCGTACCGTTGACATAAGTGACTGTGGAATTCGCAGGAAAGGAGAAGATGGTCGATCGTCCATTCTGGGTAGAGGCGGCGCTGTCTGTGAGTTGCGAGCTCTTCTGGCCCAGAGTGATTGTCTCCGTTGCAGACCAAATCGACTCGCTGCTGGCAGACAAGCTAGTTGATCCTCCGGCGCGAGTAAATGTCGAGTTGGCGGGAAAGGGGATTGATGTCGAGGACAAGAACGAGGAGGCAGACGCAGAGGTATTGAGCGACATGCTCACACTGGGGAAGCTCACAGACGTCTTCGACTGGTCGAGAGTGACAGTTGACCAGTCCGATGTAATGGACACCGACTCTTCGGAACTGGAAGACGACGAGCTAGGCTGCGAACGAGTGGTCGTCATATTGTGCATGACCGCCGACGTATTGGTGAGCGTCCCAGTCTGGGTAGAACTGCCAGGCAAAACAGTGACGATGGATCCTCGAGTGACGGTGATGACGACAGGGGTAGCAGTGCTTATCGAGCTCGCGGCGTTCTGAGTAGAAGTGCGGTACACCTGGGAAGAGTTGGTCGAAGTGACGTGGCTAGAGACGGAGCTGTAGATGGCGCTCGAGTTTGACCGCGTGAGGGTTTCGGTGAGCTGCGAGGTCAGAACGACAGATCTGGTCTTGGTCAGAACGACGATGGATCGTGACGAGGAGTTGGATACGTACCTGCCAGAAGTTGGCACGGAAGTCACGGTGGAGGTCAAAGTGACTGTCACGTTGGAGCCCGAGGTTGCGAGACCAGAGCTCTTCGACTCGGTGAGGGTGATGGTAGACCACGCTTCAGAAGTCGCAGCCTCAGCAGACTCGCTATCCGGCCCGCTGCTCTCATGGGCCGATGTCGAGAACATGGGTGAAACGAAAGTAGTAGTGATGGAAACGGGAGATGTGGTCGACGTGCTGGTCTCGGTTCCCTGAGAAGTTGGGATCGTAGGAAGAGTCACCGTGAGATTGTAAAAGGTTCCCGTAGCGGAAGAACGAGGGTGACTAGACCACTGAGACGAACTCTTCACCGACCAGATGGAAGTCCTGGTCGCGGTTTGGTTGAGCGCAGGTCCGGAATATACAGTCGATGTCCCGATTCCCGTTCCCTCCCGGGGAGAAGAAATAGTCCCGGAGACAGTAACGGTCGTGGAGACGGTAGAGGTGAGAGACGATCCGGTCTGGGACCGAGTGGTATTCCAACCCGCGGCAGTCGAGAAGGCAGAACCCGAGTCCGATGTATTAAGAGACGAAGAAGAAACAACAGATTCGGCCGTTTTGGTCGCAGAGACGATGGAACCAGTCAAGGAGGACGAGACTACGGACTGGATAGTCTGCGAGCCTGCCTCGGAAGCACTGGAGACGACCAAAGTAGATTCAGCGGGAGGATTATCTGCAAACAAACTTAGTCACTGTTCAGTGAAGGCCCTGGCCCAAGAGACACTCACAGTAGTCAGAGGTGGTAGAAACAGTAAAAGGTACAGTGTTGTAAGGAGGAGGGGTATAGCCGTATCCGGTCGGCTCGTCGTAGCCGTCGCCTTGAGCATGATGAGCAGCGACCCGGCCATTCTTGGGCATCTCATGCCGATGGACCGAGAGCCTGACAGCTCCTTCCTGAGCTGCAGCTCCCGAGAGGCAGAGCAGTAGCTGGAGGAGGACGGACAAGGCGCCCACGGCGGGAAGAGCTTTGGCTCTCATGGTGACAAACACGCGAACTGGCGGATGATGGTTAGCAAAAGATGGTTTGACTTGACGCTCTCCGGACGAAGCAAACTCACATGCTTAGTAGCAAGAAAAGGCGAATGGAAAACGACTCGAAGAAGCGATCGAAGCAAAGGCAAACGAATGTGAATCGTAAAGACGCAAACGAAGGGAACGGTTCTTGAGTATTATCAAACCACCACCGTCTTCAAGTACAAGGCGATAAAAGAAAGTAAGAAAAGAGCGAGCGAATGTGGTTCGTTTAAAAAAAGAATGTTGTGAGAAACGGAAAAGAAAAACAACGGAAAGCAAACGCGAGAGAGACCGCAGCCGTGACGCGGGGTTGTGGCGAGGCGAGAAATATTCGCGGGGTGGGAGGACGATGTGCACAGCTGGGCGTCAGCTGTCACGCAGACCAGAGCGAGAAGAAGACGCAGTTGGGGTAAAACCATAGAAATAAAAACGAGAAAAAATCACACAGGAAATTGACCATGGCCTTATAGATGTTGCATCTTTTGTTTGCCCATATCCTCGTAAACTAAGACAAGAAAACCATCACCCCTTTTTTCTCCTGGAGCAGCCTATCACGAAATGCATGCGACCATACGTACCTTGCATCTGCGTGATCAAGTCGCCCAGATCTTGCCTCTTAATCGGTGCCTGTCTTGAGCAGCTGCAAACTTTCGAGTGCTCTTCTCGCAGTGGTGACACCCTCGTTGGCTCGGGAGGCCCATTGCAAACAAGAACACCCTCGACGGTTCTCACGGAAGAGGGGAGGCAATCTTCTCTGAACGGCCCGGATAATCCCTGCTGCAGCGATTCCCGATGTCGACTCCCGGGCCCGGGGACGGATCTCATCTCCGGAAGATGGGCCAGCGGCGGCAATGGGGGGGGGCGGTTTGGAGAGTGTTCAGCGAGTCGAGTTTGCCTGCAGCGTGAATCAGAATAGAGCAGCACTCTCACCTGCCCCTCTTCCTCGTATTAACCAAGTCTCCATCTCGCGTCAAGATGCCATAGCTCAACCTGCTCCTCCAAAACTTGCCACGTCGAGATGGCACAAGATGTTCCCATGTCCGACTTGCACCTTTTTATCTGAGTCTTGCCCTCAGCCCCTGAAAGTCCTCATACCGTCTCAGTCTGGAACTTCTCTCCTTTCTCCTTTTCTCACAAGTTCCCTCCATCGTTCGCAAGCTCTGCAGAGTTTGAGCCAGTCCTTCACTGACACTGCCCGGCCGTTGTCTCCTTGTCACACCTTTTTGCCCTCGCACCGCTTCGTGTACCCGGTGCCGCATCTGGCGAGCCCCGGTCCCGTACCTTGCAGTTTGACGTGCGCTTGCTTCCGTCGGTTCGGCTTGTGGCCTTTGTTCATGTTCTCATGCAATGGCAGGGGATGCAACCAGCCTCTGTTGTGGGATGACCACATCCGGACTGACCCCTTTTTCGCAAATAGTCGAGTTTGTAATTAGCATCATGGTCAATGAGGATCGATTGCTTTGCGGCTCGTTGCAGCCGCAGAATTCGCCTTATTCAGCAAGGTTGTAGAGAACATACAAGAGGTTGAACAGGCTTCTGAGATGGAAATGAAGACTGTCACATCAAGTTTGCGATAAGGCACAATAATTCATTTTTTGAGAAAGGCAGGACTGCAACGTCCTGTCTGACAGTTACAGACCCGAAAAATCGTTGGATTTCCTGCATCAGCTTTTAGACAACACAAAACCTATCCGTTGGACCCTGTGATACCTCCTCGCTCGGTTCGAAATGCTGTAGCTACCAAATCTCAAAGACCATGCCCCAAACTTATTAATATCATTCTGTGACGTGACAAACATCTGTGTTATCCCATAGGATATTGTCCATCCTTTGCCTCACTGTCATCTGCTCGAGCACGTAGCCGCTCGTCACAAGGCCGAAATCGAATTACTCGGCCTTCTTAGCAACCTCCCTCAGATCAGGGGCAGTGCTATCAGACATTGGAGTGCTCTTGGCTTCAATGTCAGCTGCCCAGAGAGCAGCACCAACTGACAAATAACTGTTAGACGAGAAATAGCAAATAAAGTCCATCATCTGCTTACCTGTATTGGTAAACATGAAGAAAATGGAAGCGAAAGGGATCATCTCGAGCAAGGTGGCGACAAGGCCGAAACTGAGCAAGCATCAGTAAACGAGATCAGTTGTATCACCCGAGTTATCCTCGGCATCGAGACGGCTACGTACGCAGTGTAAGGGCCGACATTCTTGTTGAGCCAATCCTCCTGTCTGGAAGCCGACCATTGCTTGAGTTGGAAATACTGGCCATTGTCAGAACCGAGAATACGAACAAGGGTGCGACAGACTTACACGACCGTGAACTCCCTTACCTCGGGTGCGTCCTATGGTACGGTTAGAAATGATGTGGCATGTTCACCGCTGGTCTCATACCTTGAACAGCAATGAATATGACTGTGCCAACAATGGGAATAGCATTGAGAGGAAGGTACATGAGATACCGGGTGATGGCCTTGGGGCTGAACTTGGCGAAAGGGCTCTTGAGGATGCGTCCTAGCTTGGCCATGGGATCGCTTCCGGACTTGATCTCTCGGCCTTCGGCCACAATCTCAGTGCGGTTTCGAGCCACCAGCGTTCCGTCAAAGGTATCGAGAAGTGCATCCTGGACAAGCCAGGTCCTGGATGTGACATTGATAATGGTCGAGCTCTCGTTGAGAACGAGGAGGATGGTGGAAAAGACTGCAAGCGGGCCATCCACAAACACCAGGACTGCCAGCTGAGGAATGTAGGTCATGGTGAACATGGCGGTGATGACACCAGCCGACAAGGCCAGATACGGGCCTACTTTGGACAGGAACGGCTTCCACAGGCTGCGGTGAGTGAGGAAATAGACGATGCCCTTGCATGGTATTAGTTCTTTGTGTTCATCCTGAAACATAGAATGTCCTTGGTGGTACCTTGAACGGGTAGAGATACGCCTGGCTCTTAGCGGCATCAGTCACGAGCTCTCTAGCCTTCCCATAGTCCTCCTTGCTGGATTGTTGTTAGCCATTAAATCTCCAGTTCACGTATCGCAGACTGTTTCATACAGGACTTCCTGGGCCCTCTCGCCTACAGAGTCGACCATGCGGTTTCTCCGTGGCTGACTCGCCGAAGCTTCGCTGGAGTCTGCCATTGTATAGGGTGAGGTTCGTGAATAAGTGAAGAAGGCCAGAGGAGTGATGAAGCTTTGGTAGATTGGAGGAGGAGAAGTGAAGAAAACCGACACTTATTCACTGAAATGAAGTCACTATGAGCAATGGTTGAGCGAATGTGATCAAGTTTTGATGCTCAACAAAGGTCAACAAACACAAAGGGAGGACCAGATATCGATGTCGTCATATCGAATTGCGGCTGGAGTAGGTAGCTAAAGGACCCCGCCTGAGCACGTGGGCAAGTACTTTAGTACCAGCCTTAATCAGTGGACTACGATGGGAAGGAGCAAGGGCTCCGATTCTGCATGCCTCAGATGTCAGATCAAGTGAAGCTGACAGATGGGCAAAGGATGACCAAACAATTAGTTGAGTTGATCAAAAATTAGCAACTTGGCCATCATATCGTCAAAATAGAAGAAAGACTTGGCTTTGGATCGCCGATTAGGTACGGAGTAGATCAGGAGAATTGTTTGCTCGACCTACCACAGGTCTCACCTTCCCTGTTCAATCCTCTCCGACGTCACCAAGAGACGGATCGCCGGTCTCGCCCCACACTTCACCCGGTGCAGGTGACTCCACAACGGCCACAACCACCGTTGAGAACTTGGATTGCTTGGCTCTTGCAAGGACAGAGGCTTGAGAGCACAGCAGGATAGCTGTCATTTTGTTTCAAGCTCTCCTCCTGTGGGAGGGTCAGCCCGTACGGATGATTCGACCACGCGGGACGTTGTTCGATCGCCGAGTGACATCCCCTTTGCTTGGTGAACCTGGCCGCTGGACCCCCCCTTCCTTTCGCCTTTCGCGGCAGGCTGTTTGGCTGGGCTCCCACATCTATTGATTGGCTGGGTGGGTGATGATCACCCCAAACATGATGTTATGGTGCACAGTCGAGCTCAGCCTGCCAGCGGTATAATATCCTGTTTCGCCCTCTGCTTCTACTGTCCAGGGCAATCTTCCACGCAGACTCGTCGTCACAGGCGCTCAATAGCTAATCGCCAACTCACCATGGAGCAGCGATACATCTCTAATAACCTGTCTCGTCAAACGCTGGGTTCTGCTCCGCGAGACCTCCTACCCTACACCTTGCAGCTTCTTCTCCTACATGCGCCTCCACGAAAGTCATACGATGAACGACACTTTGGGGGACTCTTCACAGGGTACGTAGGTCTTGCTTACCTCTTCCTGCAGCTCTCAGCCCTGCGTCCCGACTTGGAGGTTTCCGGCCACGGCCTGCTCTACTGGGCCGAGCAGTACCTCGTCGGGGATCGTGGATATCTTCAAATGGAAAAGGGGCACTGTGGCATCGGGTCCGAGAAACTCTCCTGCCTGGCTGTACGGGCATGTATCACTAAAAAGAAGGAACACATTGTCGACTTTCTTTCAAACATACCGCGACTTCTGGGTCCGTATCGCACGCCTCAAGATGACCCGTACCCCTCGGAGATACCCAACGGGCGAGCTGGCACTCTCTATCTCCTACGTATGATCAGACACTGGGTGCCTGAGTACACGCCGCTCCTGAACTCGGCCCTCCAACGGCTCGCCGAGAGAATAATGGACACGGACGATGATGGCCGCGGAAACTGGGAGTGGCACGGCAAGCGGTACTTTGGAGCGGCGCATGGAGACATTGGCATCATAACGCAGCTCGTGCTGTCGTGCCCCTCGCTGGCACCACGACTCTCGTCCCGCCTTGAGAAACTTCTCGAGCTGCAAACCCCCGACGGGAACTGGCCGTCCAGCGCGCGGAGCCTCAAACAAGGAAGGAATCCCGTCCTCGTGCAGTGGTGCCACGGCGCTCCAGGGTTTCTTCACTCTCTCCTATCGCTGCGCCCCTATTTCCCAGAGCTGCAGGAGCAGATCGACACGGCCGTCGCAAAGGGGCGCGAGCTGATCTGGCGCCACGGACTTCTGACAAAGGAACCGAGTTTGTGTCATGGAATATTTGGAAACGCGCTGTAAGTCGACCCCTTTCCCGCTGGGAGCATGTTCTCACAAGCTCTGGTCAACCTCGGCTATGAGACCCTCGTGCTAACCTCGGTGTACCGTGCTGTAGGGTGCTGCCCCAGGGGCCCAGGAGAGAGCACTTCCTGGCGCTAGCCACGGCTGACGCCGTTGATAAGGTCAGACGGCACGATCCGGATCTCTTCACGCCAGCGGCGTATGGCAAGAAGTCGGCGGTGCTGATGAATTATCTTCCGAGCGCGGCTTGGACGTGGGCTGTCTGCGAGCAAGAGTCGCCCCAACTCATCATGTACAATGACCTGTAAACAGGCGATGACGGTGGTGGTCTGATGGGAGTTTGGGTTCGTGGAAGTTGAGTTGGAACTCGTCGTGTCTGCGATATCGGATCGTGCCTGGCGATGAGGCTGTCTTCATCTCATCGAAGGATTGAAACTATACCCCGCTGTTTTTCTGAGCAGGCACATGGACAAGGCATTTCATGTCGGTAGCTGTCTGCATGCCAATGTTACCCGAGGATATTCTGAAGACTGCATCCAAGGGGCTGGTGCCGCGGGATCGGGCCGGTCTGCTTGCCACGAAGCCATCGCGAAGATGTGCCAGGGGAGAGGGAGGGAGCCGCACCCCCTTCCCCTTGATGAGCGAGCCCTACGCTCGACCAGATATCCATTCTCAAGATCGGTGATGTCTCCAAAGCATTGCGTGACAAGCTTCTTACAGTGGTTCGCCTTGGTTCCACACTTCACATGTCCCACCCCCTTGGGCCCTCCTTTATCAACGAAGACTCGTTCCAGACTCCGTGGCTCGGCCTATGGAAATTTATCGGGGTTTGAGGAGGGCATCGTGTCTCGTTGGCCAATGCTTGCCAAGAAGGGTGCATCTGTAGACGAGTGGCGGATTTTGAGGCTCAAGGAGTCCCACAGCCATATCCCGGATGACTACCGAAAAGAATAAACTACCGATAAGAGTTAGAGTACGAAGGTGTGGGCATGGAACGAGAAAAGAAAAGATGAAGGGTAGAGAGAAAAAAAACTGGGAATATCAGGCACGTAACTAATTAACTGATTCGTCTGGAACGGCCCCATCTTGGCCTGTGATGGAGGTAATCTCTAACCTCGGTCAGACACATGAAGCACCGTCTTGGACGGCAAGACCGACGGCATTTTCTGTCTTGTGAAGTCGGCTAGGTGGTATCATCTAGCTGAAAGATGATTTCGGTCGACTCTCGGTATGTGAGGTTGGGACGAAGAGCAACGTGCGGTGGGACAAGGACGAGGTTATGGTTTTTTATCCCTCTTTCTTTATCGACCAGGTATGTTACTATGTAGTATTCACTATTGCTCCGTGCAATGTCAGCGAGGCAACACTCCCCTCAGCTAAGAAGACAAGAGAGAGACAGAGGGCGTCTTCTCGGCCGAAAATGGGCATCGGGTATAACCAACGCGATGGTTACAATTCCCAGCTGTGGTGGAGAAGACGTCTGGCTTCAGCTTTTACGACGTCCGCTTTGAGAGGCTGCAGTGGATTTGGATTGAGCAAAAGTGTGGGCATTGGACCACTGGCCTGGGTATCTGAACGACAGCTGCCCCATGTCTGGAACGAATCATTACGGATCCCGAGCGTCGAGGATGTCCCACAGCCTGTCTACAAATGTGTTCTTGTCTGTGCCTTTGGCAGGGACGCAAGGGTTCTATGAGGGGGGTGTTTGAGTGGAAGGGGTCCAGGATGAAGAGATTCACAACAGGATGAACTACAAGTACTCGTGAACTAAAGACAAGCCTCAAGATGGCAAAATGGATCCCCAAGTCGTTCATGCAACGGAGACGAGAACTCATTATCGAGGCTGATAAAAAGCAAAAGCCTTGTCAACAAAATAGATGGGGACACTGGGAGATGAATCACTTATTCCTACGCGGAATCATCCCCGCTGGAACAAGAAAAAGCGGTCCTCAGAAAGGGCCCCAACCGCAGAAAGATTGATGAAATCAGTTAAGATGGGAGAGAAAAACAGTCTGAGAATCCCCATTTAATTGCTTTGCTTAGACCATGAGGCATTTGTTCAAGGGAAGATTCCGACTTTTGTCCATGTGAGGTGTTTTGTTCTGTCCTGTCTGCCACGGAATCCGTGATGGGGGGTTTTGCTAAGACTCACTGCGTCATGAGACAAGAAAAACAAAATAAACTTCAAAGATTGTTGTCCTCTCCCCAAGTTGAGATCCCAAGATTGGAGAAAGGGGAGGGGACGAACGGAGACGGAGTGAAGAAGGGCTAATGCCAAGACGGCAGCTACGACAAATGCATGCCGACGGAGATTTCAATCAACACGGCAAAGTTTGGGAAAAGCAGAGGGCAGATGTCAGATGTCGACGTCAGATCAGCAAAACCACAAAAAAATGCCGTTCTTGCAGAGAAAAGCTGTGTTCCATTTATCTATCATATGATTGCTCCCTGGTGCCAGATTCGCAGTAGCATCGCGCGGGCGGGCGCTGAACTGGGTGGGCGTGTACTTTGTCAGCGGTTCAAAAAAGGTGACTCCACTGTCGGAGGGCGAATCGCCGCCCGGCCCGCGAGAAGTGGACCCAGAAACGGGGCCTCGGCACGGAGAGTCGGGCAGACGGTGGGAAGCGAAGAGAGGCAGAGGCAGAGAGAGAGGCTGAAGGAAGCCAATCACGGGGCTTTGCCAAACAGAGGGTTTCAAAAGACCGAATCCCGATGGCCGCACGCCTCAGCTTGGCCAAAAAGGTTACACGCCCGTTTCGTACTGGATACGGCAGGGCGTATACGAAAAATCCCCTCCGAAAAGAGTTGTTTACTTGTTCTCTCTTTTTTTCTTTCTTTTTTCTCGCAATGACGTACCAGCGTAGCACGGGAGAAAGATGTCCATTGCCCTTTCTTTCCTCTTTTCTCTCGCGGGCCGAGTGGATCTAATTTGCGGCTCCTTACTGCGGCACTAAGAACATGGTAGCCAAATGAAATGTCTGAGGCTCTGCGAGTCCTTTGACAGTTCGCCTCTCGGATGGGGTTGGAGGCGAGTACCATTGGTGGACAGCTGGAAGATCTGGAACAGGCCTTGGACGCCCTTTTACAAATGTGCCTACAAACCGCTTACTTCGACACGGATGTTCCCTTGAACAATGAGCTTGGGCATTGCGGATATAGGGCGTTTATGCGTGCACGTGGAGAGTGCCTAGGTCCATGTCCACTTCATCGGTCCCAGGCTATCCAACTAGAGCTGAAACAATGAGCTCTGAAAGGTTCAATGCAAAAGCAAACTGGCCGCACTTTTACTTCCGGGCACCAGGGCTGTACAAGCATAGGATAGAAGCAGCGCATAGACAACACGGTCAAAGACGTCACTCTTGGCTCTACAGAGGGAGCGGATCCCGCAGCGTTGGCAGGCCCAAGCCCTGTCCGTATGTACGTGAGGATCGGGAGTTATACGGCCATCTTGGCAACAGATCCAAACCCCAGAGCCTGCCCGTATCCCATGACTGGGTCGTTGTTGCGCTTTTGCAATCTCGATGGTCTTCCAGGGGAGACCAGGCGGTCGGTGAGCAGAGCAAGGTGTGGCGAGAGAAGTGGTGTTAGTCGACATGCCATGGGCTCCGCAGGCAGGGCTTTACGGGACAAAGATCTCCTGGACGTGGGAGATGGCTCTTGTGATGGAGTGGTTGATCTATGCTCTAGTTCTTGTCTCCGTTGAGATGTCGGGATCCCTCTTTCGTTGCTAAAATGAGGAGTCTGAGTGGAATACCAGCATGCACTTAGATCTAGACATGGAGCTCCAAACAATATTGTACTATGTGCATATCCTTGGAACACGGTGAGTTTTATACTTCTGTGGGTTTCTTAATGATCACTAAACACATTGTGGTGATGAAGTGCTTGCGAGTTCGGTCTTATACGTGGCTCTCATCATCATAAGAGATTCCTCTATGGAAAGAGCCGCAAGACAAAGAGCATTGTGACGCTAGGATTTCCTCGTGTGGTTACTAACAGTCCTGTAAAGCATACATGACCTGGCAGACATACCTATGTTCTCTTTCAGCCCAAGGCTACTGCTATGCGAGCATTGAGACCAACTATCCTTCCCCATCACAACTCCTTAGGTTCCGCCAGGTTCACCTGCAAATTTCTTGATTGGGCATCGCAACCTCGCCTTACAGTCGAGAAATAAACTCGGATTGGCCTCCCTTGGGTCAATGCAGGTGGGCCAAGGAAGTACAGTTCCAGACAGACATTCTTGTAAACAAACGCATGAGCTTATATCCGTAGACTTCCCTTGCAGCTCATCACCAGCCAGACAACTTACACGACAATTAGCGAAAAACCCACAGGAGCAACAGCTCTCTGATTGGCCGTCAAAGTCTCGAGACGAAAGAGCCCTGGGATCCGCCTGTCAAAGCAGTCTTCCTTGGGCCATGGGTGGACGGGACCGACAATACGACGCATGGACGGGCACTCCATCTCAATCCCCCTGCACGAGGACACTTGTCCGCGATCGAGCCCAGCGCGTCGAGGACCAGGGGACGAAGAAGTCGACAAAAAAACAGCGCATTCATGGACTATCGACGCCCCTCATCGATTGCAAGGCATCAAGTTTGCTCATAGAACGCACAGAGAAAAAGCGTCGGTGCTTATCCGTACATCCAGAGTCCGAATAGTGCGGTTACGCGTCCGGGTGTCAGAACCAAGTTTTCTCTTCTTGTTTAATTCCCTCTCCTGCAAAGTAGAGTTGCACTACGACTATGCAGCGGTCACGTCTCGAACCCCGACCAGGTCGCCGAGTTGCCCTGCTGGCTGATGCTGGACGGAGTTTTCGGGGTCCTAAAACGGAGAGCGGACAACTCCTTGGGGCACAAGAGGTGTGGCCTCGTGGCCAGAAAGCCGTCGTCGGCGCCGAGGCGGGGACCATTGGAGCAGCAGCAGCAACCCCCAGGGCCAAGGGCCATGATCCCTGCCCCTCGGCACCGAAGGCGGCGAGGCCAGCAGCAAATGCGTTCCCGCGGACTTCTAGAAAGATGTGGACCGGTCTTCGGCATTGTCCTGGGACAGGGTCAGATCAGCCACATCCACATTACGGAGGATACAGGACACTATCGCATCCAACCACGGGAGATGGAACGGGGGGGTTGTTGGGTGCAGCACCAACCGATTGGTTTTCCCAATGGCATGAGCAAATGCTGTATCCGTAAACGAGGCAAGAGGAGGAAAGCGGATGGAGGATTCCGGAGCAAGGAAGCAGAAAGCACCAGCCAAGGTGTGTTCTCCCTTTTGTCAGATTGGATCAATGGGCATCCACCGGTTCGGCCATCAACGGCGATTTAAGCTCATTCGGGACCGCGTGCATCTTCAACCCCATGACATCAGCGTCAGACAACTCAGCAGTCGAGTGGCTTGCAGATGACGGAGTACAATGTGCAATTGGTTGTATCTGAAGTCGGTTTTCAAGGATGAAGGAGAGACCGAGATGATCCCTCCAGTGTGATATCTCAAAAACGTCAAATCTGCATGGGGGACACAAGGGGAATCAGGTCAGTCACATAGGAATTAAGCAGAAATGGCAGCAGAATGACGGGATCTGCGTCTCTGCCTCTCTGTCACAGAAGAAAAAAGAGGCCCAGCAACCGGGATTCGCAAAAAGAGTGGAGGAGGGGGATGGAGGGGGGACATGACTTCCGCTTCAGGGACTCTTGCTCTGGGTGTGTCGATTTTATTCCCGGCAGAGAGGTGCTATTGCCGACTCTCCAAAGGACGGCAGCTAGCGCCAAGAGGGCGATCAGGGCCTTGCTCATTGGGAATTTGGGGTGTGACAAGGCGCGTTGGCTGAGATGGGATGGGATGGAGGGAGACGCCGACGTAGCACGGGATATGGCACATGGGAAATCAGAATCACGTAAAAGCCACTTCCCGGACTTGGACTGTGAGAAGTAAATAAACACACAAAAAGGACGGAATAACTCCATTGTCAGAGGACCCTTGGCATTCCACAAGGGAGTAATCCGTAATCCCCCCTCTCGCGGTTTCGCCTCCTTTGTTTTTGCCTTTTGGGCGCACGGCAAGTCGGCGCCGACTTTGAAGCCGCGAAACCTTGTGGCGGCAGATAAGCCTCACGTCGCCGGTCTGCGAGCATCGAGACATTTTTTTTGCGGTGTGGGCGTGGAAAGTAGAGGTGCACAGAGCTTACATGACGTCGTTTTGGGGGGAGGGGACACCGGGGAGATGGGACCAAGATGACAGTTGTTTAAACGAAAACAAGAAAAGCAAAAAAAAGAAACAAAGACAATGGTTCCATGGGTAGGTAGTGAAGATGTCTAACCGTGGTTCGTATGCACCTCGCCGAGGTTAATTGGGGGACTTGACAACATGGGAAGTGAGTCAAAGCGAGTCCTTCTTACATGTACATATTCTACGTGTACGAAGCCATTTCTGCCAGTGGCCTCCTCACCGCGGTGAACTAACCAGCCAAGCGTCAGGCCAGTGGAAATCTCATTGCTGAATCTGGATTCTATTATCCGTACTCGGTAGATACGATAATGTTCCGCAGATGGGGGGGTCAAG